>OX235271.1:40164155-40216789 GCA_944472155.2 Trichobilharzia szidati
TTGAGGGGTCATGCTTGGGGTAAAATTGAGCTGGTGCATTTGCATTTAACGTGTGTCGGTGGCAGTGGTAGAATGCTCGCCAACCACGCGTGTGGTCTGGGGTTCGGTTCCCGACCACCGAACTCCTTTACCTCATTCAGCCAGTAGTAGGCCCGGTGAAGGGGACGTAGCTTCACATAGTCAAAAACTTAAGTAATTATAACGCTTAGCTTATTGTGAAACAAGCAGTGTAGAATGCTGGACTGAAATAATGGACGCCTCGACTATGAGATTCACACACCGCCAGCAGAAAAATCATGAGACTTCTAAATATTTCCTCTCTGACATATGGCTGGATATTTTAGAACATACATAATCTACTTATGCATCACTATTATAAAGATTAACAGGTCAATTAACAGGTTCCACATTTTAACTTTCGTATAAACATGAATGCAGCCTGCTAAGTAACCACTCATGTTTTTCGCTCAGTTAAGACCCTGGTAATCTCTGTCCTGGCTCACTTAATCGGTGTTGATCCCTTAATGTAGGTGCATACATACATATTAGACATAACCCAATTTCTATATTTTTTCACTTTGATAACCCAGAATTCAGGCTTGTACAGCATACATTGGTGGACTATAAAATGCTTACCTACGTAGTATTGAAAAAAATACGTGTTCATTATCATTTTATGCCATACTACTATTGCAAAATAGTCTTAGCAAAGCAACCCTTGTTGCTACAACACAACAGTCTCGCACAGGAACATGAGTTCTCGCCGATGATGCAGTATAATAATAAAGAAATAAAGTAACCTCTTCATTTATCCGCTTATTTCGTAAACCGCGTGTGACATCCAACAAGCAGTGAGGGGTAGATATAGAAACGAATCCTGAATCATCGACAGTGGAAACAACTATCCAACTCCTCTAACCATATTACTATGGCAACAATGTCAAGTAGCAGTAGATGACTTGGAAACCACTTTTAAGATGGAATTGAATTATTATTACTATTTCCTTTAATTCCTAGAGGAACATAGGGTTTCAGCCGTGCGTCTCCGCTGCGTCTACACTGCGTTCGGTTCTCTGCTAGAGTTTCCACCTGGCTCCAAGTCTGCCCACATGCTTTCATCTCCTCTTCACATCACTCCTCCAAGTCACTCTCTCATTGACGACCAACTCGCCGCTTCCATTTCGGGTTTCACTCGAGCGATGGCTTGTCTAGTGATGTCACTTGATGGATTGTTTCCTCAGAGTATGCCCAGCCCATCCATCTCCATTCCTTCCTGCCTATTTCTTTCACAATCGGTTCCTGCTGAGTTGGTTCGCTCATTGCCAGAGATCTCTGTTGCTGATCTTTTCTGGCCGGCTGGCCATCTGATCTTGAGTGGTATTGAGCGAAGACAGCTGTTAATGAAGGTCTGTAGTTTGTTTGAGATGCTCTTCATGACGTGCAGTACAAGTCTCTGATCCGTATAGTAGCACTGACTTCACATTGGAGTTGAAAATCCGGATCTTATTTTTGATTCTGAGTGCTGTTGACATCCACACAGACTTGAAAGTAGTGAAAGCTTGTCTTGCTTTCCCGATGATCCTCCCTTTGATATCCTCATCAGTTCTGTCCGCCTGTAGTTGAAACAATGCTTCCCAGGTAGGTAAAGGAGGTAGTTTCTTTCAAGTTCTTTCCATTTATGCTGACTGCTGTCTGTTGTTGTTGCTGTTGTTGGTGTTGGCCAGGGATCTTCATCACCTCCGTTTTCTCTATGTTCACCTGGAGTCCTATCTTTGATGCTTCTTCTGCCAACTTGTTACTTTTCACTTGCATATCTTCCAGTTTGTGGGAAATCAGACATATGTCATCATAGGCGAAGTCCAGATCCTCCGAGGTTTTTGTGTGAGTCCATTTTATGCCTGTTTCCTCATTGCCCGCTGTTTGTCGCATTACCCAATCTACTGCAGTCAGGGAAATCATTGGCGATAGTAGGCAACCTTGTCTTACTCCCGTCTTCACTTCGAAGGATTCCGTGAGCTTCCCGTTGTGGATTACTTGGCATGCAGCGTTGTCATACAACTGTTGGATGAGATGTATAATTGTCGGCGGCAACCCGTACTAGCGAAGTAGTTCCCAAATCACCTCTCGATCGACGCTGTCGAAGGCCTTTTCAAAGTCGCTGAAGTTGAGATAGAGAGGTGACTGCCATTCCAAACTCTGTTCAATGATGATCCGTAGTGTGGCGATCTGATCAATGCATGACTTGTTTCTGCTGAATCCAGCCTGTTCCGGTCGAAGTTTTTCATCCAGTGCATGTTTGATTCTCTCCTGGTCGATGCTGCTTAGTATTTTGCTTGGGATGGACAGGACCATAATTCCGCGCCAGTTCTTGCATTGACTTAAGTCTCCTTTCTTTAGTAGTTTGAATAAGTATCCTTTCTTCCAATCTTCAGGTACTTTGCCTTCTTTCCACACCTTCTCCAGTAGTGGCGTCATCAAGTCTGCTGTTGTCTCTGGGTCCACTTTCAATGCTTCTGCTGGGATTCCATCTGGTCCTGCTGCTTTTCCAGCTTTTAGCATTTTGATTGCCTTCAGGACTTATGTTCTCGTCAGGGGGTTGATGTTCACTGGTAATTCTGCTTCCGTTGTTGGTATTGTTGGGCGCGTTGTAGGTGGCGGTCGGTTTAGTAGTCTTTTGAAGTGTTTAGCCCAGTGTTTCCTTTGTTCCACTTCTTCAGTGATTGACTTTCCATCGGCATCCTTCACTGGCTTAATTTGTGTCAAACTTTACCCCAATAGGTACCTAGTTGTTTGGTAGAGTGTCGTGAGGTCTCCTTCGCCTGCACTACAGCTTGTTCTGCTTCACTTGCCATGGCTTCATAATATTGTTTTTATGTTCCCTGGCACTCTTCTTTACTCTTTTATTCAGTGTATTGTAGCTTGCACTCAAATCCTGTTTTTGTTGCTCGTCGGTACACTGGAGAATCTTTTGTTTCACCATCCCTCTCTCTTCTATCAGTCTCCAAGTGTCCTTAGTGAGTCACTGTTTGTCCTGTCTCTTCTTTCTGCCTAGAACTTCAATGCAGGTTTGACGCCACACTGTTTTCAAGTTGTTCCAGTGCTTTCCAACGCTGACCTCTTCTCTAGTGTTGATTTGTGTCTCGGCTTTGTCCTTTATGCTTGCAGTGAAGGTGTTCTTTGTGTCCTGGTCCTTCAGTTTTTGAGTGTTGAACTTGGCTTGTGGTCTATCTGCAGCTCCTGTTTCTCTGAAAGCTTTTAGTTTGATTTGGATTGTCCACTGTACGAGGTAGTGGTCTGAGCCGACGTCTGCTCCTCTTCTTACTTTTGTGTCCAGTGGGCTGCGCCTCCACTTCCTTGAGCAGCATTGAGATGAAGTCAATTTGGTTTTTGGTTCGCCCATCTGGTGACACCCATGTGGCCTTGTGGATATCCTTGTGTTTGTATACGCTGCTACCTATCACTAGTTCATTGAGGCGCAGAAGTCGGCGAAGAGTTCTCCATTTTCATTCATCTCTCCGAGAGCTTCTTTACCCATGATGAGTTCCCTTCCTGTGTTGTCTGATCCCAGTTTGGCGTTCATGTCTCCCATTAGTATTTTAATGTCACCAACTGGAGTATTGTCCATTGTTGCCTGTAATTGTCTGTAGAATTCTTCTTTCTTTTCGAGGTCTGCGTTGTTTGTCGGTGCATAGCATTGTATAACTGACACTTTCCTTCCTTTGGAGTTGAATCTGGCGGTCATTATCCTGGGTGAGATCGCCTCCCATTGCATCAGGGCCTTCGTTGCCGTCGATGACATCATGATAGCCACGCCCTTGGTGTGCATGTAGTTATCCTGTGGGTGACCGGAGTAGATCACTGACTCTCCCATTGACAATTTGGTGATTCCACTCCCGTTCCATCTGCTTTCACATATTCCCAGTACTTGAATTCTGTATCTTTTCATTTCGTTTGCCATCTGGGCAGCTTTGCCAATCTCGTACATGGTACGGACATTCCATGTCCCCACACAGACTTTTTCTTTTGTCTCAAGGAGTTTCATCGTGCCGACGTTTCTGTAGCAACTTTGTTTACAGGTTGGAGTTGCTAGCCTCACGCCTGAGAAGGGGGTTGTTACATTAAAATATAGTTTAGAGAGAAGCGACCTTGTGTGTTGCTCCCCTTGAAACCAGGAAAACGAGGAATAAAACAATCAGAACAACAACAGCAAAGGAAAATTATTCACAACAGGAAGGGCAACAAGCGACAACAACAATAAAAAAAGCAAAACGTAGGCAGTTGTGTCAAATTCAGATACACTTAACAAAAATGATATCAAAATCATAGATCCACTGATTAGAAGTGAATTATGCTTGTACGACTATACTCACTTGAATAATAACAAAGAATAACCGGAATAACCGACTCACTTCCGATACCTCTTCATGCATTAGGGGTTATTACTGAGGTTATATTTGTCCCCATTCGTGCACAAAAGATTATCGCCCGTGATTAACTCGTTCTCACATAATCATCCAGAACTTCACAGGTTGCACCTGAGTATTGGAAGGTCAGCAGAAGCTACATTATTACACTCTGACATATGCGACTATAGTAATTAAGGCCAAAATAGCATATATGAGACGGCTCTGACCATGTTATTTCGAATTTTTTCATTCAATTAAGGAGCGGTTTGGTATAATGATTTGGAAGACTTTCTTTACGATTAATCTAAACGCCGTAGTTGCTGTCTCATATTATAGTGGCTCTTCAACGTCTGGCAACACGTGCCAACTTAAAAGACAAGGACTCAACTGAATATCTTTGTCTCAAAGGAGTGGGTCAAATATTCACTGTCATTTTCACTAGTTAATGTAAGTAAAATCAATTACTGGTAAACTTTTTACTACTGTGGCCTTGGTTGACCTTAAAGAAACTGGCGAGGGGATTTTTTTTTTTTGATTTAGAGCTTGATTTCCACACCGTATTTTCAGTACAAGTGTGGAACTTTCAGCATGGATATCGGTTGCCCAAATTCAGGCATACCATAGATATCGGGTGTGCGCCGGCAGGGGTTCGAACCCCGGACCATGTGCATGGTCGGCGAGAGTCCTAACCACTGTGCCACCGACGTGAGGTTTGTACTAGGTGGTGTTCTAAAACCGTGTTGCTGATTTAAATGGAGTTGATAGTGTTGCCTGTAATTCGTCAAGTGCGGCCGATAGCAGAGACAGTAATCATGACAATAGATGCAACTAACACATTGCGCAGACTTAAAAAGGAAAACACAAAGAGACAGATAATACAATTGTCTAAATAAGTGAATAAAAATGATCAGAGTAATAATTATGGAACAAGTGAAGGAATGGGTAGGGTGGTTTGAATGGTGAGAGAAGGGGGAATCTACAATTTTAAGGGGCGAGTTTTAGATGTATAGTCATAAATAGTATGGCGTGTCAGTTTTAAGTGGACAGACCATTTGGATGCAGCCATTGTGTTTCTGTGTGATTATCCAGACTCCGCATGAATCTTTCGGCAGACTCTGTGGTAGCAGAGCTACTGATTAGGAGTTCCAGGGGCTGGAAACTTGAGAGGAGAAGGATTGGAGGAGGACTTGGCTTCTTGCTGTTTAAGGCGCTATATTTCACAGATTGCCACAAGGAAGCCGGTAGCAACTTAATGGCAGAATACCTTTGTTTGGGTGATTCCGGCCTTTTGTAATCTTGTAGGCAGTAGTTAGGTCATTCCACATCAATTTGTTTGCCAGACATATCACATACCGAAACAGTACTATCCGCTGGATAACCCTTCAAACACAATTTACTGAGATGATACCATAATCACTTAGGTAACCCCTAAGGCTGTTATATTTCTGCTGAGGAAAATAATGAAAATAGACGCTATCGACTACTACTGACGTAATGGCAGCCCACTTGAAATTTCAGTGCTCAAGACACAAATGCAATTAGTAGTCACTAGGATCACATTTACAAGGAAACAAAGAGTAAAATCTAGATACCAGTTCTGGAAACGAAAGCTAATTTCTGGTTTATGATTTCTCAACAAAGTAGACATACTTAGATATTTGTTATCAGTCTAACATACGGATTAGTTTAAGTTCTGATGTCTTTATAATGTGTAAATAGCAATAGACTACTCCTAAAGTTTGTTTAAGCAATCCATATTTCTGTCATCACTATGTTGTGTGATAAGAGGCTATTGGCACGGATTCAAAAGTTATGAGTAAAGGTTAACAACTTCTTCAGTTACATAACCTTTCGTTCCTTTTTGACATTCACTTAGTTATCCTGCTACTGCAATTTATTTCTATCAGTAATATATGTGAAGATGACTTACAGGAAGACCCAAAAACTTTGACAGCTTTATTATAATGGCACAAAAGTATAAAGACTCGACCTTTCTTATATATCTCAATTTCGTTAAGATAATTTCAATTTGAGATTATGTATTTAAACGTGAAACGTCTCACCCTAAGTGATTAAATAAGGAATAATTATGTTATCTGAAGTGGTACCGTCAGCTAAAACTAACTTTGGGTACACTGCAGAATACCAGTGAAAGTATCCTTGAGAAAACAGTCAGATATTTGCTGGTTTTCCTTTATTAAAAAACAGGCGATAAATAACTTTCAGAACGGAACCCTGATAGGTAACTGTGTTACACTTTGATCTCCTCAGTGTATGTTGGTACTCAAGCTGCGTTTTGGATAAGAGGTTCTTCGAGCGCGTTTTAAAGAAATACACAGCCTTCCATGTCCGTTAAGCGCGGTCATTAGTCTTCTCTTCGAATAGAAGTTTTATTATCTTTAATACTTAATCTTAAGTAACGCAGTAAAGTGAGATAAGTCTATTTGAGGACATTGAGGATTACCTGAACATTTAAAAAATCAGCTGTTGTTTGTTGAAAGAGACGTGAAGTCACTTTCTGAAACATTTGCGATCGTTTTTTACAATTATAGAGATAACTTACCACCAGAAAACAGAACTGAACCAACTAACTGACTGACTGGTTTCAACATGGAACTTTGCGCCAATGTGCAGCATTTCGAGTCACCACACTTCACTTAGCATACAAAGCCAAAGAAGAAGAAAGTAAGAAGAAACGCAAAATAGGGACAGTAAACAGAGATATAAGGCAAAAAGAATAGTATTATCGAAGAACAATATAGTTTTATTGGGTAGTATAAGTCATAAGGAGTGGATGCATCCGCGCCAGCCATTGAGAACGATGATTTTGAGCCACATCACCAATTGTCTCCAGCCTTCGTTGGTGTTTACCGTCCAGAGGACCCCAACCAGTCAGGAAGTCTACACCTTCCTACGTGGCCTAAGCTAACTGTTGTGGATTTTATTGACTGATGAAGCCATGTTTTGGTTTGACCACCACTGGCTCTTTTCCAACCTGACACTATGTCAGCTAACGTTACCCGTCGAGGAAGGCGATGGCTAGACATGGATGTGTAACACATGTCCTAACCATCTCAGTCGATGTAGCTTCACAGCCTCGTCTATTGATTTCCCCTCCCTCCTTACCTAGTACTCGAAGCCTGAACTAAACATTGCTCACTTCACTATACCACTTCACACGGGAGATAGAAAGCAGACACCTATGATCAAAGATAGATCGCCTTTTCATGTCTTCCACTTTCAATGGCCATGTCTCCCTGGCAGCCATAAAGGAGGACGGAGTGGACTACTGAGCAGTACACACACCCTTTGGTCGACAACCAGCCGAATATCACGTTTACACCAGAGGTGGCGTGAACTGGCCTATGCGAAACTAGCCTTCTGTATCCGTGCTGAGATTTTGCCAGCTGTCAACCCGTTGGCACTGGCTGATGCAACTTCCCAAATAAGTGAACTGGTCAACACACTCTACCACTTTACTCCCTATTTCTGAGCTAGGAGTCTGTGTAGTCTATTCCTGTAACATCATCTTACATTCGGTGTGAGCGAGTCGCATGCCAAACATTCGAAGATTGCTGCTCCTCAAGGTTTTCAGAAGACTCTGCAGCGTCTTCACCTAGGAGATGGACTATATCATCTGCATATTCTAAGTCAACGGGATTATCCCCTGGTAAAATGTCAATCCTTGAGTCGCTGAAGTCACTTAGGGTTAAATCCATTAGTACATCTATGATGAAGTTGAGTAGAAATGGGGACTGTAGGCATCCCTGACGGATACCAACAGTTGTCACCACTTCGAGTAGAGTGCCTTGATTAGTGCAATGTATTTTCTCGTCATTCCTTTCACAGCCAAACATCTCCAGAGTACCACTCGGTCGACAAAATCGAATGCCACCTTCAGGTAGGTCAAGAAATATAACTATTGTTGGACGCCACCAGCAAGAATGCCTATGTTCTAGAATCTGTCGTAGGGTGAAGATATGATTAAAACACCCTCTGGTTCTCTCGTGTTTGTTCCTCCCATGGACCGCTTAGTCTCCGCATGATTATTGAGCCTAGAACTTTAGATACCATGTTAGGCAACCTAATCTCCCTGTGATTATCACAAGAAGACTTGTCTCCCTGCTTTTATATGGGGATAGCCAATAACTTCCATCAACCCGACGGGACTTCCTCTGATTCCCAGACGCTGCCTTATACCTTAGTTAACGCAGACAGGGAACTGTTTCCACCGTACTTAAACACTTCTGAAGTCATTCCATCAGGTCCTGCTGCTTTGCCTCATTTCAGACTAGTGACAGCCTTAGTAACCTCACTTAGGGACGCAGAACCTGTGTCTATATCGCATTCAGGGAGATGTTAGACGTTCGTTAAGTTGGGTGAGGCTGTAGGCCAATTAAACTGCTCCTCATAGTGTTCTTTCCAGCGTTCCAGTCGTCTATTCTAGCAGCTAATTATGGTGCTACTTTTCTCAGAGATTGTTTCACTTATCGCTTGTCTTTTACCACATGTTTCCCTTATAACCCCAAATAGTTGTTTGGTGTTACCTATCGCCGATGCCTTTTCCACCTCTTTCGCTTTTGTTGCCCACCACTGTTCACGGTTGCTATCAAGACTTCTTGTTAGTTTGCGTTTGAGTAGCTTTCGCTCCTCATCATAATTGGAGCTCACCGGAATCAGTCTTCTTGCGTCATTCATTTTGGATGAGGTGGTAAAAATCCAATGGATCTTACTAACTTTAGGTTTCAGGTTATTAACAGCCTTTACAGCTGTGTCTACAGCTAACTGTATGTTGTGCCCGGCTTCCTCAGGAGGAGTCCTGCTGTCGACCTCAGATACTCGTTTCGCTATTTCTTCCTTATATAAAGACTCAGAGTTGCGAACTAGTTGGAGACGTAACTGCTGCGTTGCCAACAACCATTTTTGTCCGTTTAGTCGTGAACAGAAATGTAGAAGACGATCACCGTTGAAAATTCGTCGGCGTTGAGCTCCACACGTACCACCTACATACTTCTCAGTCCAACACAACTTTCCTACTTGGGCACTGAAGTCACCTGCTAAAACAACTATATCTAAACGTTTTGCTTTATGCAGCAAATTAGACAGTTTCAGGAAAAGTCATCCATTAGTTCATCCGAACTACAGTCTGTTGGGGCGCAAGTGAAGACTAAGAAAAGACAATGGCATGTAACGCCATCCTTCCTTCTCCTGACGGATCTGTCCAGATGAACCGCTCACAGACGATTATCTATTGGGATCCACTCAAGAAATGATTTTCCTGCCCAAACACTCAATAATATCCCTGCACTGTGAGTCCTCGCAAACTAGCTGAGGAGTCTACTGACACCCTTAAAGTAATTTTTGCAGATTCACCTTGTTGGCCGGGTGAGGCTAAGTGAATGACCACACTCGGGTTTTGTATGCGTGCCTCCAAAACACAACATACATCCATGGCTCGAGATGCCAGAGTTCTTGCTAGTGATGCTTGTTGTCCGATTCGGCAGAGGTTCCCGACGATAAATACTCGTATATGAACTAAGCTAAGGTACACAGGTATAATTGTGCACAAGAGTGCAGGAGTCCAAGCTGTCACAGTTCACAAAATCACAAATAAAGGTAGAAATAAAAGAAATGCAGTAAAACCACAATAAACGGAAATGTACTGGAGAGAAGAGATGAGGATAAGTGGGGATTTCCAGAATCTGAAAGGTCATACGGAGCAAACAGATCTGCTCCATTGAGATCGATTTCGAGCCATGTCACAAAAAGCCTCCAGCCATTGACTCTTGACATCTCGAGGATCACATCAAGGCAGTTTACACTTTTCTGTATTACTCAAACCATAGCCGACGGTCAGGTGTTTGATGAATCAGTACCATGTTCGGCTTTGAAAGCTCTGAATTCTCCTGCATCCTAAACCTATATCAGATAACATTGTTCGCTCAAGCACACTTCCATCTTTTTTAGCTCCAATGCATTCCTTTTCTCTGTAATTTTATGAAATGTGGTAAATTGAGTTACCACACTTTTGTGTCGAGTTAGTCACACCTTTTTAATGGTTCTATGGTAAAAACTAACATATACAACTTTTCTGTTTCATGGAAAAGACCGTGACGTTTGACTTGGTCGCCTTTTATTCGGTGATATATATTGTTTGGTTTTAACAGTTTGAACATGAATCTACTTTTATTATTTTCTTAGACATCACTAAACACAAACTTCAGAAATATCTGAACTATTAGAACTTTTTCAAAAGCAACTGAGTGGATCATTCTGTTGATGTTCATTGTAATAATTATCTCAGTATATGCGTTATTGATGACTTCTTAAATGGTTTGACGGGGTATTCTTTCAAACGTTTTGCTGACTAACTCAGTGTGAATGTTTTTATTATTTACTGAATAACCTGTATGTTATGTTTTCTAGAATTCAGATATGTAAAGTACTTATATATCTTTTAAGGGGAATCTATGCTCATTGACTGACTGGTCTCTATTATTAAGTTAACACAGAACTCTACGAAAGTATATATTAGTCTGTGGGGACAAACCACACTTAAAATCATACTGTAACCTATGAAAATGTGTGGCAGAGAGAAGAGGAGGATTGATGATATTCAGAATATGGAAGGTGACTGAGAATGAATATATGTGCATCATTGTCAACGATTTTGAAAAATGTCAACAGGAATCTCTTACCATTGACACCTACCACCCTCTACGAAGTCTAGAATAACAGTTAGTAAGTTCATGAAATGGTGTCATTTCTGCCTTATTAATTTTCAACTTTCTGCCATCCTAATCCTGCGTTAAAATTTTCAACTAGCCACGTAAACGAGTGCATTTATATTCTAAAGCTTAAATACTGACTCATTCCTAAAGACTATCATTAGTATGTCCAGTTTCAATAGTTTAAAATTCAACGTCTTCATTAGAAGTCCATAATTACAATTTCGACATAAGTTGTAAGTTTGCACTTTCAATCGTTGATTTTTAAGTAAATATGGAATTCCAGTCATTGTTTGATTAACAAACAGTTTAAGATGAATAGTAACTTTTGATAAGGACTGCATCGTAATATCAATTTCTCATTTATGTGCAGATAACCCTTCACTTGTATATATACCCACATTATCCTATTCAAGTATTATCTTTCATTCTTTTCAGGTAATCGTTCTAAAGGTGGTAAGAACAAAGTAGATGGTACCTGTGAAAAATTACCTTTGGGTCCAGATTTAATAACAAATGAACAATCCTCTGGATCATACAGACCACATATAATCTATGACAGTTCAATTGAACAACTTCGAATTACCGAGGAGCGTATCCAAGAAGTATGTTTTAGTTGTCCCTTTCTAATTAATAGTCTTCATGTTGTGTCTAATTAAGACAATTTGACCTTAGATTTCCTATAAAAGCATACACGCGTGCAACTTTTCTATTTCTCCAGATCCTAAGTGAATTTATTACAGCTCATTTATCTGTAACTCTTTGATCTAACTTGATACACTGCATCATGACTTTTGGTGCTCCCTTGAGAACTTAGACTGATACAGTTTCGTAGGCCAAATTGTGTGACAGTGTTCTAAAAGTTCAGTAGTACAATAATTAATAGTTTCCGAGAATAATATGCTCAGTAGAGATGAAAATCACTTTATATATATATATATATCCAAAAGGGCCAAGTTAAACTTTGAGCACTACTAACTACCATTGGAGTGCAACTGCACCAATGACCTTGAAACACTCAATGAGCAAGTTAGTGAAACCTGACAAATAATGTTGTCATAATTAATAGAATATGCTAATCGAAGTGTTATTCTTTTAAATGGGAAAGATTAAGATGCGGTTTAAGCCAAGGAAAAGTTAGGGTTAAGTTAACATAACAAAGGTGACAGTAGGTTTGGTTCGAGTTAGATTACATTTAGTTTAGGGATATTTTCACGTTAGGATTAGGCTCAGGAAAGATTAGGGTTATTGTAAGGGTTAGAAAACCCAAATAGTTACTTGCATAGAATGTGGTTAAATTTCTCTGTTGATATAAGAACAAAACTTGTGCACTGTAGTATGGTATAATTCCACTGTAAGTAAAATTTATTTTGATAAAGTCTCACAGTGTTATACAGTAATATTTACTGATGACGTTTCGAGCACAATCTATTGCTCAGTAAATATTACCATATAACACTATGAAACTTTATCAAAATAAATTTTACTCTCAATGGAATTATACTCTGTTGATACTCCAACCTAAAACAGAGGGCTATTTTTATCACATGTGAGAGGAAAGTATCCTCTGTAACACTTTAATATAGTTTTTATGCAATTTTTTATGAATATTTGTATTCCATACACAAGAATGCCTCCTTCAAATCATTGGTGCGTTCGGGGTCATATGCTGATCGGTGGTTAGTGGTGCTTAAAAATTAACTTTGCCATATATCTGGCAGTATAGAGACCAGACATTCTTAATGACCACTGATTGACCTGACAATTATTCGAAAAACAGTTAAAATCCCCATTTTGACATTTAGGAAATCTGTTGATCAGTTCAGTCAATCTTCATCTAAATATATTCCTGAAGTGTTCCAGAAGTGTTGTCAGTTATTGGTTATAACTTCTATTTACTACCATTTCTCACAATAATTTCAACTCTGTGTGTGTACTACTGATCGAGTAATATGAGTAGTTGGATGTCACTCATATAAACTAAGTGATGTCAGTAGCATTTGGTGAGATGCATTTAGATTTGCTTTCTTGACTGCGATTTATGACATCAAGTAGATCATATATTGTTATCGGGATAATTTCACTTTCCAGCGGAAACTGTAGCGGAATTCCACATCCAACTGCGTAAATAACAAATCACGGAATGATTTGTAAATTTCGAATGTGACTTAGCTTTTACTTTGTGATTTTATTATCTTGTCACTGCATCGGGGCATAAATCTGCACTCTGAATTTCTCTTTTAGTATCAGTGTAAAATCATGTTTAAATGAGTTGTTTAACATGTTTAAAATTATTAAACAGACTGTTGCAGCGAAGAAAATTTTCTTTTCGACGAAGTCATCAACTAGATGATGGCGCTACATTCGTGTATTTATGATAAATGGGTGGGAAAGTTCCAGAATAATTTCCGGTCAGGGGTCAAATTAATAAAATTACAATAAGAATTAAAATACCATAGTAAACAGGGGAATGGATAAAACTCAAACAAAGTAGGATCATAATTACTGAGGAGATTGACATATTATGCAATTGGGGATTAGAAATGTGGAAATAACAAAATCAGACAGCTGCCCGGATAAAAAAATCTAACTAATGTGACGATCAAACCTATCGAAGTGAGTAAAATCAGAACGAAACCGTATATATAGTTCAGTGACAGTACATCTGGTCAATTCAGGACATTCAGCGCCATTCGAAAAATCCTTCAAAATAATATACAAGATTCTATCAAACCTATCAAAGGGAATAAAATTAAGATATATGGGCATAGCCGAGGCACTCTCTATCCAAAAGCTCAAGCTCCAACCCTTGTCCTTGCCATGGCCATAATAAACAGGTAATTCTTTTAGCAATGACCATCCCATTACCTTTCTTATCCAAACTTCATGTTTATTCATGTTATTTTAAAGTTTTCTTAACCCCTATTTACACTACCATATTTTCATATCTGAACCTCCTATCTTTTTTGTCATTTTAGTATTTCTACATATTTAATCCCTAACTGCATCAATAATTATTCGTCACATTAGTTATGATCCCATCTAGATTTTGTTATCCAAACATCTTGTCTAATTTTGTTATTCCCACATTTCCAATCCCCATTTGCATAATATGTCAATCTCCTCAGTAATTATGATCCTACTTTGTTTGAGTTTTATCCGTCCCCCTGTTGATTTTGGTATCATAACTCCTGAATGTAATTTTATTAATTTGACCCTTGACCGGAAATTATTCTGGAACTTTCCCACCCATTTATCATAAATACACGAATGTAGCGCCATCATCTAGTTGATGACTTCATCGAAAAGAAAATTTTCTTCGCTGCAACCGTCTTTTTGATAATTCCTATGTTTAATATTAATGATTTAAGTTCATCAGTTTAATAATGAGCCACAGGTAAATACTTGCATTATATTAGGAATATATTCGCTGAGTGTCTTCATATCTCCATACTTAGACTTTGATGTTGATGATAGCTTGTTATCTATTAGGCTATTAGATTATTTAACCCCGAGAAACGGAGTAAGCGGAGTGAAAATATTCAATATGTACAGTAATTAGGATATTACAGAAAGTATTGGTGATTGTGTTACAAAGTCTTATTATTACTATTATATTATTGTTTCCTTTAATTCCTAGAGGAACATAGGGCTTCAGCCGTGCGTCTCCATTGCGTTCGGTTCTCTGCTACAGTCTTCACCTGGCTCCAAGTCTGCCCACACACCTTCATCTCCTCTTCACATGACCTCCTCCAAGTCACCCTTGCACTGACGACCAACTAATTCGCCGCTTCCCTTTCGGGTTCCACTCGAGCGATGGCTTGTCTAGTGATGTCACTTGATGGTTTCCTCAGAGTATGGCCAGCCAATCCATCTCCATTTCTTCCTGCCTATTTGTTTCACAATGGGTTCCTGCTGGGTTGGTTCGCTCATTGCCAGAGATCTCTGTTGCTGATCTTTTCTGGCCGGCCATCTGATCTTGAGTAGTATTGAGCGAAGACAACTGTTAATGAAGGTCTGTAGTTTGTTTGAGATGCTCTTTATGACGCACTGGCCAAGTCTCTGATCCGTATGTTAAGTAGCACTGACTGACTTCACATTGGAGTTGAAAATCCGGATGTTATTTTTGATGCTGAGTGCTGTTGACCTCCACACAGACTTGAGAGTAGTGAAAGCTTGTCTTGCTTTCCCGATTCTTGCTTTGATATCCTCGTCAGTTCCGCCTGTAGTTGAAACGATGCTTTCCAGGTAGGTGAAGGAGGTTGTTTCTTTCAGGTTCCTTCCATTTATGCTGATTGTTGTCTGTTGTTGCTGTTGGTGGTGTTGCCCGGGAATCTTCATCACCTCTGTTTTCTCCATGTTCACCTGAAGTCTTATCTTCTCTGGATGCTTCTTCTGCCAACTTATTGCTTTTCGCTTGCATATCTTCCAGTTCGTGGGAAATCAGACATATATCATCGGCGAAGTCCGGATCCTCCAAGTATTTTGTGTGAGTCCATTTTATGCCTGTTTCCTCATTGCCCGCCGTCTGTTGCATTATCCAATCTACTGCAATCAGGAAAATCATTGGTGATAGTAGGCAGCCAGCTTGTCTTACTCCTGTCCTCACTTCGGAGGATTCCGTGAGTTTCCCGTTGTGGATTACTTGGCATGCAGTATTGTCGTACAGCTGTTGGATGAGATGTGTAATTGTCGGTGGCACTCCGTAGTAGCAAAGTAGTTGCCAAAGGACCTCTCGATCGACGCTGTTGAAGGCCTTTTCAAAGTCGATGAAGTTGAGATAGAGAGGTGACTGCCATTCCAAGCTTTGTTCAATGATGATCCGTCTTATTATGAAATATATATATGATTAAAAGTGTCAAAAGGCAAAGAATACTCAATAATATGCAACTTAAGCTAGCTTTATTTTCACACAGTGCAGATAACAGTAATTCAGCCTCAATTTATATCTTAAATTCTGTCAGTTCTCTGAAACTTTTCAAATATTTTCAGTTTCAAATAATAATTTCTTTTTTTTTAAAATTCCGGCCTATAATTTCTACTGGCGGATGGCCTACTGTACATTTTATAAGTTGACCTTTTTTCGTGAGAGGGATGTTGAAGCGATTAGCCATATTTAAGTATTGATTCTTGGCGCTTCAGTTGGGAAGATTTATTCACCATTCGACAGATGTTTCGTCTCACTCTCGAACTCTTCACAAGTACAGATAACCCCACAGAAGACTTAAAGACGAATCTTCAGGCTATCAGGCGAACATATGACCATCAGCCATTATGTCAGTCACAATAAATTGCATAACTACACCGAAATTCATTTTCTTGGTTTTATGTGGTGTAAACTAAACGGTGAAGTGGTTAACTTTTGAATGAAATCACAGTAGTTTGAAGAAAATGTTTTTATTAAAGAGAAGTCCCCACGATTTTCTGCTTGTCTTAATTCTGTCTCACAAAAAGTTAAAATTTGAGTAACCTTTTATATTCGACTAAGCTGGACTACAAAGAAATGTTAATTTCGAATTGTTCACATAGAAGTGTTCAAATTTCATTGTTTAATTCTTCACTGTAAGGACGACTGAGGCTAGTGGAACAGCCTCACCCTTAAAAGAGGAAACACCAAATACCGGTCAAACAACGGATATGAATATACTGGAACATATTAGGAGGAACATGAAGTCTGGAAGCGAGGCAATGTGTCTGATTATAATAACAACAAGTACAGATTTTAGGCGGGCAGATTAAAACTTCAGACTTAATGTTCAATCATTTATGTTTCATTTGTCTACGTTTTTCAATAGCTGATCCATTAAATTTAAGTGCCCCAGAAGAAAGAAACATGGTTATATCACAATTATAAAGTATTCATATCAGTTTCACAAAGGTTACAGCAACATTGTTTAAAATTACCGCGTAATCATAAGCAATTGAACAACTAAAAATCTGAATAAATTAATTGTAGACGTTAAGTTATTAACATTATTTATCGAGTTAGACCACGTATTGGTACCAGTTAGAGAACCGCTGTATACCAGATAGAAGTACTGGACAGCTGTTTCATCCTAGTTTGGGACTCATTGGCAGCATAAACTCACTACCAGGGTCTCCAACGCAGAGCCTTCCAGTTACAAGGCAAGCTCGTATACTCTTCAGCCAGTGGAACCCGATTCATTGACCAGCCCATAAATTCTAACAATTCGTGGTTTTTAGCGTGACCACCGACCATTGTGATCAGTGGGAACTCCATCGTCACTCCCAACTGGATGAGCTCCACTGGTTATGACTTCTCACGAGAACTCTAGGAAACTCCTTCCTGTAGAGAGCCTCTAGCGAGCAACAGATAAATATCAATCCAGTGGTGTGACTCGAAAAATAAATCAAATCCTTACAAACTGACTCCTGAAAATTATTATTATTATTCTACTTAATAATAATAATAATTAAATTGTGTTATTTTAGAGACTGAAACAATTTGAAGCGAATCACCTGTCTCATGATCTATCTCAAGGATTAGATTCAATAAAAAATTTGAAAAATGTTCTGGTTAGAAAAACAATTCCGGAGAAAGACAGACCGAAACTCATGCGCAAGTAAGTATCTTTTCTCCTTCAAACATAACAGCAAGTATGGTAGTAATTTATGCAGAGGATCATACAATCTGTCTAGATTAAAATGACTCATTTAACAAACGACAGCATTAAGGTTATTATAAAGCAGACTGATAAATCTTTTTGGATATTAGAAGTCAGTGGTAACGTCTCTGACTGCAGCACTGGCTGACGCGGGTTTAAAATCTCAGAAGGGACATGAGTTCCTTCAAGGTTGCAGGTACACCTTGCTGACTGGTGAGTGCCAACTAGCACGAAACCTAGGTCCAAGACTTCCTGTGGTCGATTGCCTCCAACCACCTAATATCATCAAATCAATGTTTACCATGATGGTGAGCTACCTAGAATAGTGGCCACATTACAAACCTGAGTGACAGAATTCAGTCTGCACCAAAGAAAAGACTAGATGCATCACACTAGTTACTAATATCCAATCAAGGCATCAGTAAATGCCGAGAAACCGAATGCTTTTGATAACAGTACTAAACAGTATATACTTTCAGCCTAAAACAGGACTGAAACGGTAATATTCAAGTCTTTAGTTAAGTACATTGCCATTCAGCCATGGTGGTTGAATCCAGTGATCACCATTTGAGTCTCTACATTCCACACTCATTATTTCATACACACCCTTGGGTTAGAATTTACAGTCAGATTCTGCTTTCCACGATAAATCACCCTATATTGAATAAATTTATGCCATTTTAAATATTAACGAGTAGTGTGCAAATACATAAGCGATTCAAACGCTAAATTTAATGCTTTATGAAATTCCTTCACTCTTGAAAACACACCATGAAGTATCCAATAGAATTTATGCTCTCTTAAATCCCTCTTTGGGTTACATTCGTTATTCCCGTCTTAGGTAAATAAATAATACTAATATAACTTATATCAAGCCTTTCATTTAAGAGAGTTAATAAAGCTAAAATGAACTGAATTTTCAACGTAGAACCCTGTACGCGAGTGCAGAAGTTCAATATCTCAGATTTCATAAAAGTAAACATAAAGATTAGAAAAAGAGGAAATGTAAGGAAACTGCAATTAGACGAAATCTTACCGGAAGACAGAGTAACTAAATAGGGATTGGTGAAGCTGGTAGATCACTCGAGGTGAATAAATCTGCGCCTCTGAGAGCAGTTTGGGTCAGTATCATCAATAGTCTGCAGCCAATGGCTAACGGCGTCTTGAGGATCTTAGCCAGGCGGTCTACACCTCAGGCAAATCACGATAGTTCAGTAAGGCATAAATATTGGTGAAGATTTCAGTAAAGTCAACAGATTTGCAAAAACAGGTTGACAAGTATGAATAGTTTCAGGTTTCATCACGGACTAATATCAGCTGGAAAACTACTGAAAACGAGGGAGTAATGGGCAGCTGTTTTGTCCTGGTCTGGGACATTATCATTATTATTCCCTTGAGTTCCAAGTGGAACGTAGGACTTTAACAGTACATCTCCGCTTCGTTCTACTCTCTGCTGCCCTCTTCAGCTGGCCCCACAATTACCCATAATCTCTCGTTTCCTCCTCTCTACATGATCTCCTCCAAGTCACCTTCCAACGACCCACTCGTCGCTTCCCACTTGGATTCCACTCGAGGGCCGGGTGCGCGTGTCATTCAACGGTTTCCTTAAAGTATGCCTGATCCATTTCCATTTTCTCTTACCTATTTGTTTAGCAATCGGCTCTTGGTTGGTTTATTCCAAGAGAGTTTCTTGTTGCTAATTCTTCTTGGCTGACCTTCAGTATTGAGAGAAGACAGCAACCTCACCTAGTTTACTAGTTCGCTGGTTTTCTAGCCGATCCCAAGCCCGGTTAAGAAGGGAGGGTTGGCCGTGGGGCTAGCGACTCTACCCCACAAAGCTAATCAAACCGCTACAGAAACTTCAGCGTACAATAAAAATATTAAATTTTAATAATGAATAATGCTTATTATCTCAGTGGTATTTAGGAAAACCAAAGTCAACTGTATCCACTTCATCCAAGTATTGGTTTTTAGGAATTTGACTAACTGGTTACAGGATTTCATCATGAACTGACGTCGGTTAGAGAACCATTGGAAAACCTGTAAGGAGTGCTGGACAGCTGTTTCGTAATGGGATGCTCACTAGCGACTGGCTCTATTCAGGTAGGTAGTTACCTGGAGTTCTAGTGGGAAGTCGTGACCAGTAGGGTCCAGAAGGTTGGGCGTGAAGGCAAATACTCGCCAAAGACATTGGCTAGTGGTCGCGCTATGTTGTGCATCCATATAAGTTGACTCTCTAAATAGCGCAAATGCAGTTTCATATCCTGTTATCTGTCTTTTCCAAACTTCTGGTTGAAGGGTGTAAAAATAATAAATTGAACAAATAAACATGCTGTTATTCTACTGGTCACCAAATATGAACAGAATAATCGGATATGACTGGTCTGAAGATGTTGGTTTTGTCGTCTTCTCCAAGCTATAGGGTCCTACTGTCCTTTTAGACGACATCTTCCGAGGTTGCTTCACTTTTAAGTAAGCTCATGGAATTCCCCATGAATGAAATAACACTCTTCTCTCTTTTTGAAAAACGCCTTTATACACAATGTAGAATCTTCAGTGAGTTTTTATTCCAAGGTATATACTCTATATACAGAATCTTTAAGTAACACAATAATCGATAATATACCATTTGAAGTAACACTGCTTTGTCCGCACTATGTATTCTTCAGTTCTGCACACAGTTTTCCCTCCAATTCCTTCAGGAAATTCATAGCAGTATGTTGCAACATATTTGAAAATATACCTGGGTATACATTATGATTCTTAGACATAACTGAGTGATTAAAACAGTATGAAATGGTGTAAACGCTATCCATCGATGTGGATAGATAATTTAGGTAGCCCAGAGATTTAAACAGGCCTCCACATTGAACATCTTTTCTTCTTTGTATGAATAAATATGAGCGAGCAGTTGAACGAAGTGACAGATATTCCTCGGAATGACCACACTTGAAAAATTATGGACATAATTTCAACTGGGAAGCATAAAGAATGCCAGAAAATTCCAAGAAGGCTGTTATTTAGCTCAATTTGTGCTTAACAGATATATTGATACAGATTAAAATAATCGATCAGCAAAACATTATTCACACGACTGAAATGCAAAATATCACGTCAGCTGGGCTATCATTATCAGTACGGGTGGACACAATCATAAAAATATTTCCAGAGAATATCAGTTATAGTCAATACAGAAACAGGAACTGTACGTACTTGTTATGAAAACAAAAGTCACAGTTATCAAGAAAGATAATTATCCCATTTGTGGAAAATTCCAAAATCCCAAATCATTTAGAAGTCGACGTCGGAGATGTTGTCTAGAAGGAGAATAAAAGTTTTTAAACTAAAGCATTCAGCTGAATAAATAGTCACCCACTTCAGTGATACATCTTCACCATTATTTCATCATAGCCTATACACAAAGATAGATTTGCTTTGATTTCATAGAATAAGGGCTGATACTACTTCATGTAACAGAAGTATACCGAATCAAGAGACATTTGGCACACCGAATAATAATCTCAAACTAAGTGATTGCATTTGAAGATTGTGTTCACTAAATTTTAACATTTTTTGATGGTGGCATGACTAAGTCATTTGTGACATATGTCAAAACATCATTTTCTTTAATGAGAAATATTCGGTGAAATAGAAATAGATTAGAGGGGAGTTAGGCTTGTTGAGGACAAAATATATTGCAAATGCAATGAAGACACTGACAACTGGTCTGAGTGCGGTGATCGACTGGCTGGTGTCCCTGATACTCACGGTAATGTGACTGGAAATCACTCAAGATTGTGCAGATATATTAATTCTTTGTCGTCCTCAAAATTGAAAATATTTTCATTGATTGTCATTCAGTCATTCGCTGTTTTTTTATTCCTTCACGTTCCCAGTGGGTGCGTCGGTGGCACAGAGGTCTGGGGTTCGATCCCCGGCCGACGCACTCCCCAACCTCGCTAAGCCAGTAATAGAACTGGCAAAGAGGAAAGGTTGGGTAACCCCATTGTGTGAAAACCAACACTACTACAGAAACTTCAAGCCTCTAGCTTAGCGAGGTAAAGGAGTGCGTTGGACGGGGATTGAACGCTGGTCCGTGTGCATGGTTGGTGAGCGTCCTAACCGCACCGCATTTGCTGTTGCTTGACTCATTTTTCCTCAATGTATCACCATTCTATTTCTACAGTCTTCGATTAACGTGAGTTTTATGAAGTGTGAAGGGCTGAAATAACCTAGTTCTATGCAAAGTTATGTGTTAATTGATTAGTCATATTACTTCAGTTAACGATTTCAGAGAGAAACTAATATGTCGTCGACTAACTTGTAGAAACGATTTAAATTTAGTGATAACTCACTAAATATTAACTTATATCATCTCAATTGATCATTTTGGCATTCGTAGCTACTTTGTAAGTTTTAAGAAATGATAACAATAACTCTAAAAATTAAGTGGCTATCTTCTAAAAATCTTTTAAAGAGTTGCAGTATTAAGGAAGGCCTGTGAAGAATCAGCACTAGCAGAACAAATCACAACAATTCCACTGGACAGTAAGAAGCTTACGTGTAGAAGACAGTCGAATTTTAACTGGCATGCAGCTGGCCTGGGTCCTCGTTTCAGTCCTGATGGAACTATTTTAAACCATAGTATTCTGGGAGATCCTGTTATTTTCTATCAAATTGCCTTGGCTCGTAATGATATTTCTTGGAACGTAAGTGATTTATTTAGTTTGAAGTTGCATTTGAGATATGATACGTCAAATTAATTAGAGTTGAATTTAAGATATGTAAGTCAGAATTGACATGACAAATGACCACTCACCGTTTTTCATCCCTTAAACTTGCATTGAGTGTATTTTACTTATCTGTTGTATTCATATATTTTCTTATTTCACGCACTACAACTCACCTCTTACAGCCTTTATTCCTCTTGATTATATATCTACAGGAAATAAATTCTTCAATTGTATCACCTTATGCTTAGAATGACTGTCCATTCTGTGCAGATTTAAGTCCCTGTCACCATTATTATTATTATTATCCACTGCTTTCGTACCAAGTGGAAATAGAGGCTCAGCAGCACATATCCACTTCACTAAGTTATCTGTCATCACTTTTAGCTGGTTCCACAATTGCCTTTAAGCAGTCTTTCCTTCTTTGCCTAATCTTTCACATGCCATTATCGCACTCACTCCCAAACAGTCACTTCTCATACCACTCGATGGTTTAGCGTGTGATTTCATTTCACTGTCTCACCAGCGCAAGTCTAATCCATTCCTGTTTCCTTGTGCATATTTGTTGTGCACTAGCTTGCTGGCTGGTTTGTCGTCAAAGTCCCTTGTTGCTTATTGTTTCTGGTCAACCATCTGGTCTTCAGTATTGAGATAAAGTGAGTGTTGATGAAAAACTTCACCATTATGTCGAGTTTCTGAAGTATATAGATGAATTAACTTGATATTAGTGTTAGAAACTCTCAGTCCCTTTCGTTGTACTAAGTTATGTAACTTGGGTCTTCATACTGATATGAGAGTTATGAACGCCCTCATTGCCTTCTTGATCATGGCCAGTTTTAGTATCCTCATTAGTACCGTCTTTATCATCATTATTCACCTTACCATTCAACCATGTCCGATTCTGTCTACATTAAGACTATCCCTAAATTAGTTTTATTTTTTCTTATACTGACTACTGTATGGTAATATTTTTAAAAAAATTTATAACCGCAGCATTGGGAGAGGAGGTTCTTGAAAAACTTTTAAAGCATAAGTATGAAGAATAAAAACTAAAACTAAATAGATAAAGACAGCTGCTATGTGAGTCCGGTTTTCGTTGCACTAAATAAACCTTAAGAATTCAATCTATTGTTCCTCTAGCACAAAGCACATTTGCACCTAACAGATAATCTCTCTTGTTTTCATCTGAAGATCTCTGATATTTAGATGTTAGTTGCTGTTCTACGTAACTTCCTTGGCTCAGTATTATGGCATATCTATCGGGCCACAACACCGAGTTCAGCTTATTCAAAATAGTAATGATAATTGCAAATGATTGTTGAGTTACCCTACATTGTCATCTTTAATGGGATGTTCATCTAAGAAGCAGTGGTGTTAAACTAAACGTTAAACGCAATTAAACAGTTACTCATATTTGGAGAATTTGACCAGTATAAAATAATTATGATTTAATAAGCAGTTTAGTAATAATTTCTTAGAG
The DNA here is from genome assembly GCA_944472155.2 of Trichobilharzia szidati. Taxonomy (NCBI): domain Eukaryota; kingdom Metazoa; phylum Platyhelminthes; class Trematoda; order Strigeidida; family Schistosomatidae; genus Trichobilharzia; species Trichobilharzia szidati. The sequence goes on from OX235271.1 coordinate 40,188,126, forward strand.
AAAACTCGAAGGAAATTGAAAAATACAACTTAAGCAATCCATTGAAATAAGAATAAAACTTGGGCACTGGTTCATGTATTTTCTTTTCATATTGTGAAGCTCATATCGAATCATTGTTATAGACAAAACTCACAACTGAATACACAACGTCTTCAACGACATCAAATTCACAAGAGAAGAGGAATCCGAGAACAAAATCCCATTTTTGGATGTCTTAGTCAAGCGAACAACCACAGAAGAATTAGAAACCCAAGTTTATAGGAAATCAACTCACACAGATCAAATACTGAATTACAACAGCAACAATCCAATAACACACAAAAGGAATTGCATACAAACACTATTCAAGAGGGCCAGGACTCATTGCAGCACTCCCACCTCAAGGAAAATTGAAGAAAAATATCTCATGGACGTCTTCCAAAAGAATGGATATCCACGAAATTTCATCAAAAGACATATACCCCCAAGCCAACCTATCAAACGAAAGCCCCCAAGGAAAGCACAAAGAAAGTCGCCCTGCCATATATAAAGGATATCTCAGAAATCACTACAAGACTCTTCAAACCTTTAGGAATTGACGTCGTACACAAACCAACAAAGTCACTTCACTCAATTCTATGTCAACCAAAAGACTCAACAGCGAAAGAAGATAAAACCAACATCATCTACAAAATAAATTGTAACAACTGCGAAAAACACTACATTGGCCAAAGTGGACGTCCCCTTCATCTTCGTATCCACGAACATAAGCTAGCCGTCAAAAGACATGACATCCACTCCCTCATATCACTACATACAGACAATCACGGGCATCAATTCGACTGGGACAATGTTCAAATATTAGACAGAGGAAACAACAAGAATGCTAGAGAATTTTTAGAAGCTTGGCATTCCAGTGAATCATCAATCAATAGACACATCGAGATTGACAAAATTTATCAACCGATAAGAAAGAAACCTCACACACAAAGGGTCAAAGTTCAAGTCAAAGAAACAATCGGTTCCAATACAAGTAGCCTAGAAGGTGTGAAAACACACAAAAACAACCAATCACGTCCAAGGTCACCGGGAGAGATGATTAATAAACTCGTGGAGAAATCTAAAAGCTCACTTCCAATTGAAGTATGCGCTGAAGATGTCACCTAGTAGGGTGATGAGAGCTTCGCAAATTAACTATCCAGCTCAGAGAACACAACCACATCAAAATCATCCACCTGAGCTACAAATCTTCTCCATCATATCTAAATCATTATTATTCACTAGATGATGTTTCAAGCATAATTTATTGTCCATGGTCATACCAGAGTGCTTACACAACTCCTAAGATAAATAGATCTTTCTTGCAGCGTCATCTAGCATATAATAGTGTTACATTATTTTCTGCCGGAGGACAGATTCCACCGATTAACAAAAGTATGCTGAAACTATATTATAACTCATTGTATTTACCGTTTACTAGTGAACGCCCTAGGGAAGCTACTTAGCTGGCCGATGTGTCTTCTTCCAATGAAAGCAAAAAAAAGAATGGGGACGTGGAGTACTCAACTACGTATGAAGCTAGAAAAGCTGCCCAGGTTGCCAAAGACATGAGAAGATATGGTATAGAAGTGCTAGTAGTCTGTGAGAGTGGGTGGCATTGATATGAACTGTCCAAACTTTTAACTGGAGAGTCGATAATCTACTCCGGTTAGCAAGGCGTCAGCCACTAGCACAGTGAGGGAGTGGATGTCATGATATCAACTAAAAAAAGAAAGGCTACCCTGTCAAACTACCAAAGAAGGACAACCTAGACCACTACAAGAACTGGAGTGGAATCATGCTCTTGTTCACGCTGAGCAATATGCTAATTTGCGTCATCCTAGAGAGAATATAAAAATTCAGTGGATGAAGAACTCCACCCACCAGAAAAAGTAGATTAGCAAAGGTAATCATATGTGGATAAAATTGAAACACTGAGCATAACCACTGAACAGAGCATAGACTGGCAATCAAACCTCTACCTCAATTTCATCGACTTCGAAAAGACCTTAGACAACTTAAGACTTTGAAGCAGTTTGAAAACTACTTCAACACTATGGAGTGCAGTGCCCCAAAGTACTTATCAACTTCATTCAACAGCTATATAACAAAAGCACGAGTCAGGTGGTCCATATCGGAAAACTCAGTGAGGCGTTTGAAGTGAATACAGGCGTGAGACATGACTGTCTATTATCACCATTGATATTCCTTATTCGATGGACTGGATTATACGCCGATTGTGGGGGCGAGAAGAAAGTAATACGCTGGACCTATAAGAAGCCTCTAGAAGATCTGAATTTCTCAGATGATTTATGTTCAACGTCACACAAACTTGGAGACTTGCATGAGAAAACCAACGAACTGGCTGAAGAAACAGCGAAGAGAGGACTTCAGGTGAACACGGAGAAGACGGAGGTGATGAAGATAACCAGTGAACCGCAATAAGTAGCACCAATCACCATCAACGGGAGAAATTTGCAACATGTCACTGCCTTCACCTATCTAGGCAGTATCGTTTCAATTACAGGCAATTGGCATGGATGAAGATGTCAAAACCAGAATCAGGAAGGCAAGACAGACCTTCATCACTCTGAAATCAATCTGGAAATCTTCTGCACTCAGCATACAGATTAAAATTCCGATCTTCAACACCATTATTGAGTCAGTCAGTTCTTCTTCTTCAGAAACTTGACCAGCGGGTCATGAAAAGCATTTCTAACAGCTGGCTGTAGACTTTTATTAACAGCTGCCTTCATTAGCTCCATAATGAAGATCAAATAACCAGAAAGAATTAGTGTCAAGAAACTCTGGGAACAAACCAGACAGGAACCTGTCGCCTAACAAATATCCCGAAAGGAACAGGGATGGATTGGACACACGATGAGGAAACCATAGAGTGACACCACGCACCAGGCCATCGCTCCAGTGGGGCCGGAATGAGGAACGATGAGCTGGGCTTTGGTTCAATGGTAACATGAAGGAGATCTTGTGAGCAGGAGGTTAAAGACTATGGGCAGTCGTGAGGTCAGCAAAAGAGGACTGTAGGGGACAGGGAGAAATGCTGATGTGCCACTGAAGCTCTATGTTCCACTCGGAACCCGATGGAAAGATAGCAATAGTAATAATCCACCGTTCCAGGCTGTATATAGATGAAGGCAAACCACAAAACAAATAAGGTGCTTATTTTTTTCAATTTTCTTCTCATGTGTCATTATATTTTAAGGTACCATAGTGTTGTGGTTATATCCTATAATATATGTATGGCATCGCATTTTACTTGGCAGTTTTATTGAATACAATTCTCGTTCAGACTTTTCAGTAGCATATTATCATTAACTGAACACCATACATTTTATTCCATAATATATGACATGTTGTTTATAGAAGTGAACTAATTTACTATTTCGACTTATTTTAGATGGTTCCAAAGGAAATCCAACTACAACTTCAAGCCACAATGGCTGAAATGCAAAATCTCAATGTACCTATAGCTCTATCATGTATTCCAGAGCAAGCAAGCCCTGGTTCACATGTATCAAATGAATCAAATTTAACAGTTAATTATAGTACAATATCAAATCATCCATCTGTTGACAAAGAAAACAAGAACGCTTTGGATTCCGAAGTGAACTATTCACAAGGAAATGGGGATATGGCATCACTTGAGAATTGGCGACTTAAAGTTGAACAACAAAAGTTGATTCAACGAAAATTAGCCGGTAAACATGATATTACATGCCTTTTAATATTAGTATTATTGTTAGATATATACCAGAAAAGTTAACAGTGAGTAAAATGATCTCCAAGATGGATGTAACTCAACAGAGGTGGCTTGAAGGTTGTGTAGAGCGCTATACTGTAATTACCCAACATCTAAACTAATCGTTAATGTAACCTAAATATCAGTTTACTAACACTAGGCAAAGTCACAAAGACTGTCTATGTCTAATCAAAGCCTTTAAAATAAAAGAGATATTTATCCCAAGGTGAGTATGGAGACTGTTTGATGTTTTCCGGCCTTTGGTACTTGGTCGTGAACATTTCATCACAAGGACTCGTGACATTCTGAGTACTTCAATTTACAAGGCGAAGAAGACGATCCGATGCCTATTAAAACTAGCTCAGTATCTTAAACACTGATAATCCACTATCTGAGTTTCCATATAGTATGTTAAGGTAATGAGTTTAGCAGCTGATATATATATATATAATTGAGAAGATTTGTAGCTCAGATAGATGAATTTGGTGTAGTCGTGTTCTCTGAGTTGAATAATTTAGTCGCAAAGTTTTCATTACCTTATATCCTCAAAGCATACTCCAACTTGGAGTGAGCTTTTAAATTTCTTCACGAGTTTATTAGTCATCAGTCCTGGTGAGCTTGTACGTTATTGGTTGTTTTTGTCGAATCTACTTGTATTGGTATTGATTGCTCACGGATATTCATGGATGAACATAAACTGGCCATCAAAAGACATGATTTCCACTCCCTCATATTAATGCATGCAGTCAACCATGGATACCAATTCGCTTGGGATAATGTTCAAATATTAGACAGAGGAAACACCAAAAACCCCAGGGAATTTCGGGAAGCTTGATATTCAAATGAATTGGCAGTTAATGGATACATTGACAGAGACAAGATTTACCAATCCATAAGAAAGAAATCTCATACGCAAAAAGTTATATTTCAGGTCAAGGAAACGATCGTTACCAATACAAGCAGACTTATGGATGTGAAAACACACAAAAATAACCAATCACTTACAAGCGTGCCAGGGGAGTTAACTAATAAACTCGTAGAGAATTTCAAAAGTTCACTGCAAGATGAAGTATGCTGTGATGATGTCGCCTCATGAGGCAATGAAAGTTTCGCAAATAAACACCAACTCAGAGAACAATATTAATCATACATTATGTATATTATACTTGACTGGCTTTGTTGAACTCGTCGATGAGTTGATTCAATTGAAGATGAACTTACCAAGTGCTATATCACTCAATATCATAACTAGTAATTTCAATAAATAAATTTCATAAAGTTGAATCTAATAATTCTGATTTCATCAGTATGCTAATAATAAAATTAATTTTAAAATGTGAAATTGAGAATTCTCGCAGACAATACTGGTTATATCATCAGTATAAATGACAAGCTGTTGTCATAGAGATGTTTAAGTCTAAAAAGCCAGCTGAACATAACATACACATAAACCGATTGTTCAGGTTGATATCAGACAACTTTAGACCACAACAATGAAATTTGAGAGTTAATCATCCCTTTTGTATGTTTATTTAGCCTGTTTCACTAATGATCAGTATTTTTGAAAGTAACTAATAATTGTCTTATACAAGATTACAACTATTTTATTTAATCCTTCCTAACAATGAGTGAATACATACATGAGCTCAAGACGTAGATACAAGGCTAGAAAAGCGTGACTATTAAGTCTGTTCAACTGACGACTAGTAAGAAATTCTTGAATTAAAAACACCACATTGAAAGCCTTAGTTTGTATGATTAATTCTGTTAAGGACATACTGCACGTCTCCATTGAGTTATATTCTCCACCAACATTTCCACCTAGATCCATGTCCGCCCACATCCTTCCATCTCCTCTTCACATCACCTCCTACATGTCACCCCAACCTCTCACTGACGACCAGCTAACTCGCCACTTCCCATTCAGGTTCTACTCGACAGAGAGAGCCTGTTGTGTGATGTCACTTGATGATTCGTTTTCTCAGAGTATGGCCAATTGAATCCACCTCCAGTTCTTCCTGAATATTTGTTGTACAATTGGTTCCTGGTGGGTTAGTTCGCTCATTGCCAGAGATCCCTGTTGCTGATTGTTTCTGGCCGGCCATCTGACCTTGAGTAGTTTCGGGCAAAGACAACTGTTGACGAAGGTCTGTAGTTTGTTTGAGGTGCCCTTCGTGACGCGGCGCCGAGTCTCTGATCCATATAGTAGCACTGATTTCACATTGGAGTTGAGAATCCTCATCTTACTTTTCATTCTGAGTGCTGTTTACCTCCAAACAGACTTGAAGGAAATAAAAGCTTGTCTTGCTTTCCCGATTATCCTCGCTTTGATATCCTCTTTGGTTCCGTCGTAGTTGAAGGTAGGTAAAGGAGGTTGCTTCTTTTAGATTCCTCCCATTCATGCTGATTGTTGTCTGTTGTTGTTGCTGCTACTATTGGCCAACAATCTTTATCACCTTTGTCTTCTCAGTTTCCACCTGAAGGCCTATCTTCTCTGGATGCTTCTTCTGCCAAATTGTTGCTTTTCAATTTAATATCTACCAGTTTGTGGGAAATCAGACATATATCATCGGCGAAGTTCAGATCCTCCAAGTTGTAACAAAATGTTGTATTAAAATTCGCGATTTGCAATAATAAAATCCTAAATAAAACACTGTTTTTTTTGATTGGGCACCAGTTAGTTAGCAGTTTAATGTGTCTAGTCTTTTTTTGGTGCAAACTGAATTCTATCAGTCAAGCTTACAATGTGGTCACCGTGCTAGGTGGCTCGTCGTCATGGTTCACTTTGAATTGTTGATTTTCAATGGTTGGAGGCAATCGGCAGGAGACTTAACTAGTGTCCCATCAAAGTATTCAATACAGCCCCTCAAGAGGTCATTTGCCAGCTGTAATAGCCCAGAGGTAACATCTCTGACCGCAGTACTGGGTGAAGTGGTTTCGAACCTGACATGAGTTGCCTCAAGGTTGTAGATACGCTTTGGTGACAAGTGCCAGCTAGCACGAAACCTAGGTCCGATCACCTCCAACCATCTGATATCCACACACTGTGTTCCATGATCCTATATACAAGTGACTGATTGGTATGAGTAGTTAGGCACCGCCTCCATGAATCCACATAGTGTCTGTTACGATGAATATCATTCACGGTATGATCGTATACTATGATCTAAATAATTTCCGTTTTCCGAAGGAAACTCTTGTTAAATTTGACCTCGAACTGTGTAATTTGAAAATTTCGAATTTCAGTTTTTAAATAGAGAATTTGATTCAGTGTATTATTAATTAACAAGCCAGAATTCCACTGACTTGAACTCAACCCAGCCCTCTGAGCTGAGTCGAAATGACTTCAGCGTTAATGAGTTATGCCTCAAACAGTATTTAGATCACTTCGATGATTTGGTTAGCAAGCACTAGTAGCCAATGTAAGTGCTATGCAATTACTGATATCAAACAGTCATTAGTATATAGCACCTTGAAAGGGTTTTGTTTTAATTAGATTGTATTATTACTAGTTCTCATCATGACACAATGTGCGTCGATGGTACAGCCGTAGAATGCTCGCCAATCACGCCGCATGTGGTTCGGGGTTTGATTCCCGACCGACGAACTCCTTTACCTCGCTAAGCCAGTAATAATACTGGTGAAGAGGGAAGGTCAGGTATGATACTAGTAACTTTATCCCATAAAAAATAAATATCACTGCTATCGAAACTTCACTGCTTTAGCCTGAGGCCCTGTGTTCCACTAGGAACGTAAAGGAATAAAAAAAATAAGATTAGCCAGCTAAACCAAAGCTGTCCTTCAGAAAATGTCTAACATTGACTACTAGCGACTCTGTGATAACTATAAACTTGACATCATTTTCAAAAAGAATTTATTTGATGTATTTTCAGGTTTAATGAAAAGAAAATCAAATGACTTAGTTATGAATTCGGGTGAAAATATTTATGAAGTACAATTAGCTAAAGAGAAGATAGATCGTGTAATGCCATTGGTCAGTGACGGTAAAGGAAGTAAGTTCAACTATTTCAGCAATTATTGTCTTACTTAAATTAGTGGTAACACATTTGACATCATCACTGAATCATGCGCTTTCTATTTTCACATCATGAAGACAAACACCATGTTTACTTAAGTAGATTGACTTCATTCATTTAACATCAAGAAAAATGCAACTTCGTTTCGCTACATTTAACTTACTGATAACACTGACCAACTAAAATGACTGATTTAATTTAGAGATTACAGTCAAGCAAATTCAGTGGAACAAAGATTTCTAAGAGAGTGTTCTGTCTAACCTACTACATTAAGAAACTTAGACAATCTGGAATCACCCAAACTCTACTTTCACAATTTGTCAACTCTTGTATCTTACCTATTCTACTTTACTGCTCCCCGTTAGTCTTTCCTGGGCTACTGAAAAAGGACTATACCATCCTGAGAAGGATGTTGAAGGTAGTTAGTAGGACTAGTGGTGTGAAACTCAGTCAGCTTGTCACTACATTAGTTGAAAGGCATCTGAATACATGCGAAAAATGGTCTAAAACCATACTCTCCGACCCCCAACACCCCCTCTATTCCCAACTCTCGCCTTGTATCTCATCAAGTAGAAACAGAAATCAGTATAAAATAATCTATGCTCGTACAACCAAGTACAGGAACTCAACGATGCCATATTGGGCCCGTGTTCTAAGTGACAGAGACAATGTTAAGCGCGAAACCTATGACTTGCTTTGTTGTTAACAACATAATTTTAGGCTCTTTTATTTCTCTCTTATTTTGCATTCTATAGTGAAAACCTTCTTAAACATACTTAGTTACCTAAATTATTAACATTGGCTTCCTTTTTTGTACTTTACTGTATTCCTTCTTTTGTGTATCTACTGGTTCCGACTAAATTAGCACTATGAGTATCACAAAATTGTCCTGTCATTAACCATCATGTAATTATTAGTTTTTATGGTTGTTGTTTTTTTTGTTCGGCAATATTAACTGGCAATCTTGGTTGTGAAAGCCATTATCACCATCTTAAAATTTTGTGTCATGCAGGATTACTCACACTACCACTACAAACACTGCATTAGATCTGACAATAAAAAACAAAACAACAACCCTGAAATGTTATTTTATGATTGTTTAGCATTGTTTCAACCTAAATTTACTGATCATCTTGGCAATAAACATTCTTAAATATCATTTCATAACTTTTTGTATGACTACAGCTTTACTGTCACCATGCATAATCATATCATAGCTGCCATTACCCAATACTGAGTTATTATTACATGATGTTTATTTTCCTTCCTTCTTCTTGGTATTTTTACGCATTTTAAAAATTATTTTTGTGTTTTTTTGCTGTTGTTGTCTCTAAATTTATTTTTTTTTGAAGTCCTCCTTTTAAACGTTGGATAAAATTAGATACAAATATTGTAGATACGTGCTGAAAATTCCACACTGTACCACAAGTACTGTTTCTGGAATAAAGCAAATTATTATTATTAAAGATACATCCAGCTGATGATTTCTGTATAGAGTGAAACGCATGTCTTAGGTTTCACTGCTAGCCACTGTCAACCAAATAACATTAAGTTAACCCCAAAGCTCCGTTGAAGCGGCTGGAATAATTGCCGATGTTCCAGCAGGAGTCAAAGGATTTCTGTTCATTAAAATCAACGAATAAGTAATTCAAAATGTTTCGATAAATACAGAGGTTTTTAACAATGAATAAAATTGAAATTTCATGCTCTATATACTAAAACAACATGTCAGTTTATGGATAAATCCTATGCATATATGGCTCATCTGAAATGAAATTTAAACAGCTCTTAGTGGGTAATTAATCTTTCTTCACAAAAGAATTTAAGAAAGCGTATTATTATTCCTTTGGGTTTCTAGCGTAGAATAGGGCTTCAACAGCACACCTCCATTTCACTCTCTTCTTATCTACAGTCCTTTTAAGCTGGCTTCATGGTTGTTCATAACCTTTCATTTCCTCCTCACAAGATCTCCTCCATGTCAACTTCGTATCCAAGCCCAACTCGTGGTTTTCCATTTAGTTTTCAATCAACCTTTTTCTTCAGCATGTGCTCAGTTGACTTTCATTTCTATGGACATATTTGTTGTGCAATAAGTTCTTGTTTGGTTCATTACCGGAGTCCCTTATTGCCAGCACTTTCTTATCATCTGATTTTCAGGATCGATTCAGTGAAGGAAACTGTTGATGAAAGCCTGAAGCCTGTTGGTAATGCTTTTCGTTAAGCTTATGCTAAGTCTCTGAATTATACAGATGTTCAAACCTGACATCAGTGTTGAAAATCCAAATTTTATTCTTAGTGCTGTGTACTGTAGCCTTCCACACTGATTTCAGGTTAATAAAGGTCTGTTTTGCTTTTTTGATCCACGCCAGCATTGACATACTCATTTTTGCCACCTGTAGTTGAAACAATGTCACCTAGGTATGTATAAGAGAGGTGAATTCGTTCAAATTTCTCCCATAGTTGGTAACTGATGCATATTTTTCTTAGTTAGGTACCATCATCACCTGTGTCGGCTCTATGTTCACTGCTTCTTCTACAGATTTTCTAGTTTGTGCGATATTTAACTTTAATCGTCCGCGAAGTCTCAATATTTTAAAGTCCTATTGTCAGCCCAGTGTATTTCAGTATTCGAGCTCCTCAAGGTCTACTACGTGATCTTGTCCACCACAATGAGGAATAGTAATCAGCCTTGTCCTACTCCTGTCTTGACTTCAAAGTCTTTATTGAACTTTCCGTTGTCATTGACTTAGCATGAGGCATCATTATAGCCAAGAAAATACTCTAAGATAATTTGTTTTGCCTTACTAATCAAGTTTATTCTGTTCATACTGAAAGTTTGTCACTGGATAGAGTTGTTTATATTCATGGATAATCCCCATCAAGGCATTAATGAAAACAAAACACGTAGTTCAGCAAGTCTCTTTTCGGCGAATTCATTTTCTTAGCTGTACAATCTTAAATATATATATTGTTATTTTGTATGTATGGGTAAATTAAGTTCGCCAAACAAAATTACAATTGGTTATGGTTATTTCAACTAAACAGGTGAAGATTGGTAATTGGGGTTACGTAATACAAAATCGGTCAAGAAAATTGGGTTTTAATGAAATTAGGGTAGTAACAAAGATGATGAGTTGTTACAAACAGTTGTTAAAAAGAAGTTATGTAATAATATGAATAGTTTGATGATTGAGTTTTAATCAGGATGCACATAGGAAAGTAGCGAATTCGAAATTACGTAAGAGTGGCACAGCCGTTAGGACTCTCGCCAACCATGCACATGGTCCGGGGTTCGATCCCCTGCCTGCGCACACCTGATATCAATGGTTGGCCTGCAAAATTTGGGCTACCGATATCAAATGCTGAAAATTTCATACTTGTACCAAAAATACGGTGTGGAATCAAGCTATAATAAAAAAAATTAATACAAGAATTATAAGCAAATAAAGAAACAGGCAAACAAACAAAATTAAGTCATCAAAAATCAACGAATTTGTTACTATGACAGTAGATTTGGTTGAGTAATTCTCTTTCGTATACACAGCTCCGGTTTTTCTATGTGAATGGCCAGAGCTTCAGCAATACAGAAAAGACGAAACCGTATTGCCTTTGGTAGGTTATTCTTTGACTCTGTAGATTACTTTGAACGAGGTGTTTGTTGAGGTGGAATGATCAGTGTTAACTAGGTGTTCAATCAAAAAATTATCGCACTTCTTAGTGCAGCACTATTGCCTTTCCGCAACCATTCTGAGTAGTGTTCTTGAGTCCTCTTGGACAAGGTGCGCGTCGGACGACCAATGTACATGGCTCCACAGCAGCAGGTGAACTGATATAAGCACACAGAAGTGTTTAGATGCGGGATCTTGTCCTTGAGGATTCTGCAGATTAGTGGGCGAGTGGAGAACACTATTCTTAGAGTTGCTGCAAAGAGTGTTCTCAGAAATGATGTGATCCTTCTCTTGAGAATATCGCTTGTTAAATCTCCCTTGAAATCCAAGTTCATACACAGTTTCTTTTTAGGCGCAAGTGAAGTTTCATTTCTCCAAATTCTTGGTTTGATATTTTTGTCTATGAATCTTATTGGATATCCATTTTGGATGAAGATTTCTCTCAAAATATCTAATTCTGTTTCTAGAACATCGGAACTACAGATGCGTCGGATTCGGGTGGCAAGTGATTTAATTAAATTCCGCTTTTGTTAGTTGAACATTCCAAGTAGCTTTTCTATGGATCGATCTTCTTAGGCTTTCATCAGTTCTTCTTGTTAGTTCCACATCAAGAAACGGAATTTTTGATTCGTTTTCCATTTCAAGAGTGAATTTTATTGCTGGATGGCAACAGTTAAATGTCTTCAGCAGTAGATTGCGGTCATTATTGTTGTCACAAATAATGAATATGTCGTCCACGTATCTTTTATACAGTCACAATTTGTCAGTGCTCGGCCTTAGTGGACCTTTCTCGAGGCTTGCCACGAAGCAATCTGATAGTAGTGGACCCAACGGAGATCCCATTGCAATACCATCATTTTGTCTATAGATGGTGTCGTCGAAAGTGAACTGGACGTTCAGAGTGCATCTCAGTAGTAATTCCTTCAAATATGTTATAGATATTCCAATATTGAGATGGTTCTCATTTATATATTTCCATATAAAGCAGACCGTTTCCGTGAGTGAGACAGTGGTGAAAAGTGACTCAATGTTTAAGGAAAGCATAATTTTGTTAGATACATTCAGGTCTTGTATGCAGTCGATGAACTGGAAGGTGTCACGCAGCGAGTACGTACATAATTGTTTCCTTACAGGTTCCAGAATATCTGCCAGCCATTTTGCAATAGAGTGGTAAGGGGAACCTGACATATCCAGAATTGGACAAAATAGGAGACCAGCCTTGTGTACCTTTGGTAGACCATAAATTCTTGGTATTATTGAACGTGTTGGCCGGATCTGGTCATAGATATTGCCACTGATTAGTTGACTGACCTTCATTCTCTTCAAGACTCCTGTGAGCTGATTCTCAATCTGTTCCGTTTTGTTTCTTTCATTTGAAGGTTGGGAAAATTTATATTCATTACACAGTATATTGTTCATTTTCTCGATGCAGCCTTTTCAATCCAGAAGCACGTACACGGGCACCCTTGTCGGGACGAGTTATTAGCAGGTCTTTGTTATCTCTCAACTGTTTTAATTCTCCTCGGTGCCGCTTTGTTAGGTGGTTGCAGAATTTTGATTTTTTATTCAAGTATTGGTGGCAGCAGTCGATGATTGTTGACTTGAATCTCTGTAACTCGTTTTAAGAAGTTGGGATGAGATCGTTTGTTTGGCTGATTAGATTTTCAAACTGGACATGAGTATGAAGTTTGTCGGCGTTGAAACTGATATCGCAGAATTTTGGGCCCAGAGAAAGGACTTCTGGTTACACGTTGGTTAAAGGTACTGAGGCATAATTGAGCACAAATTTTGTGGGTTCGTCAGGAAATTTGCCGTGGGGTTTCATCTGCTTACGGCTGTTGTTTAGCTGGGTTACGGCAGACTGTGACCGTTTCTTTGCAACTAAGTTGATATGTTCGGTGAATCTTTTTCATTCGTTCGGAATCAATTCGTATTGGGCAGGGGATCTTTGATTAATATTCCGCTGCAGTTCGGGCATACGTGATCTGATAGAATCAGTACAATTCACTGCATGACATCGAAGGTACTTAGTATTTGGATATGTATGATATATAGAGTTGTTTATAGTTCGTTTAGACTTAAACGAAGGAATCATCATTCTGACAGCTTAATATAAAGCAAAGATTTTGTCTCAACAATAGAAGCTTACGATACTTAACAATTACTTAACGGAATAAAGTCATCATACCTAGCAGCATAACATTCCTAATAACCACTAGTCAGATTTATTAATAGCTGATTACTATGGTTCCATTTTTCACTCTCTTGAACAATATTTTATCATGAACTGTTGATATATTCACTCTTTTTCAGTAGTATTATAAATTCATCAAAATAAATCAGTTCAAACTTCTGATAATATTATATTCATATTTTTTTAAACATATTTCTAATGGTTCATTTTAGGAAGATTTATGAGCGAATTTTGGAATCAACCAGAATACATAAGAAATGAAAAATCAAATGATATTTGGTATGTTTCAAACTATAAATGGTACAAAATACTTTAGGAGCTACATTTAACGATGAAGCACTAACTGCACACTGAGTAAAGCTTAAGCTATTTGAATTGCGAAATATACGCACTAATTCATTAGGAGAAATACAGTCCTTTGTTCAGCGAAACGACTTAATTTTCAAGCAGCCGTACAGCTGTATTTATATTATGGAAAAAGAAGGCATTAATTGGCACAAGAAATTGCTCAGTAAATATTGCATATATTATAAGAATAAAGATAATGAAAACGGTGTATTAGGAAGGTAGACTTGAAGCGAATGACTTAAAAATTCTTATTATTTTCATATTATCATTGTTTCCTTTAGTTCCTAGAGGAACATAGGGCTTCAACTGCACGTATCCATTGCGTTAGGTTCTCCGCGAACGTTTCCATCTAGATCCATGTCCGCTTACATGCTTCCATCTCCTCTTCACATCACCTCCTACATGTCACCCCAACCTCACACTGACAACCAACTAACTCGCCACTTCCCATTCAGGTTCCACTCGAGAGAGAGACAGAGAGCCTGTTGTGTCATGTCACTTGATGATTTGTTTTCTCAGCATATGGCTAATCGAATCCACCTCCATTTCTTCCTGAATATTTGTTGTACAATTGGTTCGTGGTGTGTTGGTTCGCTCCGTGAGATCCCTCACTCTTGCTGATTGTTTCTGGCCGGCCATCTTATCTTGATGAGGTAATTAAATAAGTGAATTAGTGTTAAGATTTTAAAATTGTAAGTCAAGTGTTGTCTAAAAAATTAAAAGTGCGATGATGATAACAGTAAAGACGGTGAAGATGAATTGAAGTGAAATGATGAATTCAAGTGGTAGAATAAAAATAAAATAAAAGAACATAACTGTGACCAAGGTAAAAAAAAGGCTTTTAACAAAACGTTTCTGAACGTATAATTTAAGTTTCTGTCCATGTATAGCTAGAGCTTCGGCTATGCATAAGCTGTAATCGAAAATTAAAATAAATTAATAAATAAAAAAACGTAAGCTTTTGGACTGATTGTATTCGGTCCTGTGGATAACTTTAAAGGATAAATCATGTGAGGCTGAATGAACTGACTCCAGAAGGTGTTCACAAATTGAAGACTTTGACATCCTATGCTCACCTTTCATTAACCAAACTGGGTAGTGTTCAGCTGCGCGTTTACGGAGAACACGCTCACAACATCCAATGTAATCAGCTCCATACAAGCGTGTGAATGAGTACATGCATATACAGGTGGACACTCATTGACTGACGACACCATGTTTTGGTTTGACCACCACTAGCTCTTTTCTAACTTAACCGTATGTCAGCAGCTAACATTGCCCGTCGAGGAAGGCGATCGCTAGACACGCATGTGTGACACATGTCCTAACCATCTCGATCGGTGTAACTTCACAACCTCATCGATTGATTTCCCTACTACATATCCTGCTGATCGAGTAGTTGGATATCACTCACATCAATAAGTAGTAACTGCTAACCAGATTGAAGTTATCTAAACAATGAACAGCCTTTTCGCTGGTCTGAGCCAGAGCTCATCATCAAACTACTAGTACTAATTAATCAGTAGTATACGGCATCATGCATTTATATTTGCTTTACTCATTGTCACTAATGGTGTCAAGCAGGTCACATATATAGTCTTCTGCATAATTTCGCTTTCCAAAAAAAATGTGGCGAAATTTCACATTAATTTGTAAGATATGCCTTCATCAGCCTGAAATCAGTTTAGAAATCTCCTGCACTCCACCTTAGCATAAAGAACAAGATTCAGATTTTCAACATATAATAATAATAGTATATTCTCATTTTTTACATGAGGGACGCCAGTTTACAGGCATCATCAATATGATAAATTACATATACAATTAGTAAGCATATTTAATAATAGTAATTTAATAAAATACATTTTTTCCTACCTGTGTAGGACACACCAATTGTACAGTCATGGATAAGTATTATTTAAATTACATAAATTTGGTTCATGGTTAAATAATGTGGTTGCAGTCATTTTTTCTATGGTAACAATATGATAACTAGTCATTCAATGGAGCACATCAAGAAATATAGAAATATTGTCTTCGCGTTAACAAAAAAAACCCAAGTATGTTTTGGATGGATTACAAATACTTGGGAAAAAAATAAAGCTTGAAGTAATTCCTCCATATAACTTTGGTGTGTACGGCATCGAATCTTATTCTTGATTTATATCCAAATTTGATAATAATTTAAAATAAGTAATCCACTTGTATACTTTTGTCAGCATTTTCTTCGTAACATCACAAGTGAATAGTACTCAATGTAGACTAATAATAATGACAGTTTATATTTTCTTATAAACGGGTGTTTTCAAGAAATGCAAGCTATGTGAAGTCAATGTGAAGTCAGTCAGTTCTTCTACACCGGTCAGAAACTTGTACTGCGCTACACGAAAAGGGTTTCTAAAAGGGTACTACAAACTTTTATCAACAGCTGCTCCGTCGCTGGCTCCACATTGAAGATCAGATGGCCAGAAACAATAAGCAACAAGAAATTCTGACTGAAAATTAACCAACCAAGAGCCAATCGCTCTACAGACATGTAGGAAAAAATTGAGATGGATCGAGGAAACATTGGGGAGGATGCCGAATGACATCGCACTCAGTGCAAGCCATCACTCGATTGGAACCCAAATGGGGAACGACGAGTAGGCCGTCGGTACGAGGGTGACATGGGGGAGATGGTGTGAGAGATTATGGGCAATCGTAGACCCAGCTAAGTGGACAGCAGAGGAAAGAAGAAAGTGGAGGTGTGTTGCTGAAGCCCTTTGTCCCACTCGGAACCCAAGAGAACAGTAATATTTCATTAAATGACTGTTTCATCATTAAACGATTCAAAGCAACCCGACATGAGTTATCTGAAGCTGATTCATGCCTTTTTACTAATCAGTATTGCATTTGTTCCTGTATGATACATTTTGCTTAACTTTTTACTTGTGTGTATTCCAGCTAGACTTACTCTCATAATTTTAATATTTCTCATAACGGTTTTTTTCTTTTCAGTACAACATTAACTATGAAAGAAAGGGGTATTTACAAGCCAATTGAATTTATAAAATGTCCGAAAGCAATCAAGGAGGAAAAAGGTTACTATTTTGAAACACTTTTAATTGTATCCTTTTTTAAACATTTAACTTGAAAAAGTTTATTTGTAAGGACTAGATTTGTTTTCTACGAGTTAGGGCACTGATTGATATCAGTTGGAGAACCATTGAAATTCACCAAGGAGTACTGGGCAGCTATTTCATCCTAGTTTGGGAATCATTAGCAGTAAGCACCCCACTGAGGCTCGCATCCAGTACCTTTAGGTTACAAGGCAAGCTCATATACCATTCACACACTGGGATCCGATTCAATGACCAGTTCACGAATTCTAACTTCAGCCAATTCGTGATTTAGCGTGACCACCAACCAATGTGAACAGTGGGAACTCCATCCTCACACTTGACTGGATGGACCTCACTGGTCACGACTTCTCACATATTTAACATTTATTTATCATGGAGAATATAAAGATTTATCCACCAAAATACGGGTTAATGTAAACAAAGTTATCACTAGTTTGCCGGTAGCTAGCAGCAGAATCCAGGACTGATATTTCATGGTGTCCCAGACTTGTCATCTGGATGCACCTACCCTCAGGTAAGTTACAATGCTGACACTGAGGCATAAACCCAGCAACTACTGCTTCAAACACCAAAGAGTTATTTCATCGACTACTAGCCTGTATTACAAAACATAGTTGATCAGTTCACTTCAAATATATCAAAGGGGGAAAACACAAATAGGAATAACTAATTTCAATCAAGGTTATATTTTGAAGCAAATATAAATAGATATTATTGTTATTGTTCCCTTGAATTCCTAGTGGAACATAGGGTTTCAACTGCACGTCTCCACTTGCTTCTGTCTTCTGCTAAACTTTTCACCTGCACCCATGTTAGTCCATACTGTTTCAACTCCTCTTCACACGATCTCCTCCATGTCACCCTTGCACTGACGTCCCACTCGCCACTTCCCTTTCGGGTTCCACTCGAGCACTGGCCTGACGCGCGATGTCACCCAGCGGCCCCCTCAGCTCAGCGAGTGTCCAATCCATCTCCACTTTTTCCTGCATATTTGTTGGGCGATTGGTTCTTGTTTTGTTTGTTCCCATATCTTCTTATTGGTGATTTTTTCCGGCCATCTGATCTTCAGTATAGAGCGAAGACAGTTGTTGATAAAGGTCAGCAACAGGCTGTTGGAAATATTCTTTGTGACCCGCCGCCAAGTTTCTGATCCGTATAGAAGAACCGATTGACGTTTGTATTGAAAATCCGAATTTTGTTGTTGATGCTGAGTGACGAGGATTTCCAGATTGATTTCAGTTTGATGAATGTGTTTCTCGCTTTTCCGATTCTCGATTTGACATCCTCGTCCGTTCCTCCTGTAGTTGAGACAATGCTCCCTAGATAAGTGAATGAAGTAACCTCTTTCAAATCCCTCCCGTTGATGGTAATTGGCGTTGGATGTTGCTGTTGTTGTTGTCGGTTCGTTGGTTGGTTATTTTCATAACCTCCGTCTTGTCTATGTTCACCTGGAGTCGTGTCTTTGCTGCTTCTTCGACTGTAGTATTATGAATTGGCTTTCTGAGATTTAATTTGATGAAATAGCGCATACAGCGAATTCACAATGAAAGAAAAAGAATCCAGTGGAGGAAAGCATCTTATTCGGTTGTGAGTAACAAAAATGATGCTCTGCTTGACTGATGATGGCTAGCAGTGGATATGCAATTGTCGCATTTTATCCTATTTTAGAATCGTTAACCTAACATACTTGTCAGGAATGATGTTCCTATTGAAACTTGAACGCAAGACGTGTTGTTCTAAACGTCTTCAAATGTTTTATCATTAAACTATTTAGATAATAATGATCTATATAGATGAATGACTAGTTAGTTATTCAGTCGGTTAAATAAACAATAAGTAAGGATAGTTTTAGTTCATCTCTGGTAGGATTTAAAGAGTGCAGATCCCATGGGGTGAAACCCAAACTGGAAATGAATAAATAAATAAATCCTAGACGTTTCATTTAATTCATTTCATTGACTTAGTGTTCCTGTCTCAAAGCTTTTGAAAAAGAGTCATACGTACATTCGGTTACTTCAAATATAACAAATGTTTTATACTGTTATCAATCGTAGGTTTAATCTCATCAGAGTGCACTAATACGGATGCATCAGCAGTGCCAACAAAGCCACACAGAGGAAATTTGTCTACACGAAATAGGCGGAACACTTATCTTACAGAAAGGAATCAAGAATTATCTGAATTAATCAATCTGGTTGCACCGTATGAACCTCTAATGGATGATTTAGCAATTATTGGTGAGAAAGTGTTAAACAATGAAGTCAAGTGAGTCATAAAAATATCTTTAAATAAACATTCTACACTGAGACCGAGCACTTCAGTCCCGTCAATCGACGGGAAAATCTAAAAGTGAATTGAATAATTAATATGATCCATTGCACAAGAAGTGGCCAGATTTCGTGACCCAAGTGGTTTAGTGGATAACGCTTTGGCGTTTGAAATTATGGGCACTGGGTTCGAGCATCGGTGGGAACACGATCAGTCACTAAAGAATGCAGACACACCTGAATGGTGAGTCCCAAATAGGACGAAGCGCGCATCGTGGATTCCACTGAGAGTTACCATCCACCAGTTAACTTCTAATCATATGCCCAGATATCGTCAAAGCATCTGCACAAGAAGCTGACTTGTCACCCTGAGACCGGGCACTTCGGTCCAATCAATCGATGGGAAGATCTAAAATTCAATTAAATATTCTACACTTTGGTGATGAAAACTAAATAAATGACCGAGTTGAATATATATATGTATAACATATCATACATACATATATATGATAACAGAAACGTCTTCTGATAAAATTTCTCGGTGGAAAGAAATACCTGTTAGTTTTTGGTGTAGTTGTGTTCTCTGGGCTGGATGATTTCTTTGAAAAATTTTCATTGTCTTACGAGGCTACATCTTCAGAGCATACTTCATCTTGCAGTGAACTTTTGAAATTCTCTACGAGTTTATTAGTTAACTCTCCTGGCAAGCTTGAAAGTGACTGGTTGTTTCCAGTCAATGCCAATACAAGTAGACTTGTGGATGTGAAAACGCACAAAAGCGACCAATCGCTGTCAAGATTACCAGGACAATTGCCTCCAAGTTGAAGTGTGCTTTGAGGAGATAAAGTAATGAAAACTTTGCGACTAAATTATTTGACTCAGAAAACACGACTACATCAAAGTCATCTATCTGAGGTACGAATCTTCTCTATTATATCTAATACTTAACAGATCATTAAATCACTGATTGCTGCGCTGAAACCATAAGAATTCCCTCTGTAAAAGCTAAACAGATGATCATCATTTTTTTATTTAGGAAAATTACGTTAACTAGCAAAGTTGAGATTGTCTCTTTGGCAAACTTTAGAGCATATCTTTTGTTTCCAAATGTTTTTCTTTGATGTTGTCAGCTTTTAAAGCTTAAGAATGAGCACATTTTAGCATTATCTAAAAGTTGATTAACTTTGGTAAAACCTGCTTACATATAACGTTTATATTAAGTATTATTTCCACGCTTAAAACGTTTAGTGTAATATTTTGTTAATGTAGGTGAAATAGGCCACAATAGTGCAACAAACCGGTTGAACTTTTGCGATAAACTTACAACAGCGTATGTTGCTAAATACTATGAGTTGAAAAGAAAAGAAAAACTTCAAATGAATTAATCTTAATCTTATTTCCTATGAATAATATTCAGTTATTTTTCTCTCAGATTCTAATATGATTATTAATGTTGACAAATAGAATGAGTTGGTGATAAGAAACGGCTAAAACTGAAATCAACATTCACAGTCACTGATCGCTGGAGTGTATTCCTACCACTATTTGAAAAGGATAGTTCTATCGGAAAAGTTCATGCTTTATTTGAACAATCACAGTAACCTGTTTGTCCCTGACCTAGTGCTCTAAAAGTGCATATACATATATACGTATACCTCACTAGCCAGAACCTATCCTGTTCCCGTTTATCGGATAGCATGCTCTTCGGTGCAATCAAAGCTTGACAGATGCCCTTCTCATGTTAACCCTAACTGTGAATACAAATTTACATGGATCTGTGGTAGTAGTTACATTAGGAGAATAGAAAGAAGAGAACGGCTTCAATTTTTTTAGCAAAAATATTAAAAAGCCTACGACTCAAGAGGATAAACGTTTACAATAGTGCTTTACCAGACATCTCGTCAGTGCATGTTATAAGGTGGACATTATGAAGCAGTCTCTATTAAACGTCTGAAACCCAATTTACTTGTTCAGAAAGAAATACTTATCAGTATTCATTTGCCCGAGCAACTAAGTATATTTACTTTATGCCTTTTATTTGATTACGCAATCTTTGGCTTTAGCTTCTCACCAATTTAATATAGTCGAACTTAGCTTATCTCGTGTTTCTATGATTTTGGCTGAACTCATCACACTGTTACTCAGTTTATTAGCTACTCACAATCTTATTCACCTCGTGTCTTTAATGCACAACTCTTTTGCCAGTGTCTCCAGGCATTTATTTCTGTTTAAACTTGAGCTATCTGGGTATAAACTATGTAAGTTTAATTCACGAGCACTGCTTATTAAGTTTGGTGTCTCCCATCAACTGACATAATGTAACATTTGCAAGTATGTTAAAATTGTTCTATACATAAGCTTGATGAGTCCTTTAGGATGTGCGCAACTGATGAGGAGTCAAAAAATACTTGATAGTACCATCTTACTCCACATAAACGGTTGTTCTCGCTTCATCCAAATATATATATATAGGATTTATTTTGTCTAGTAAATTCTTGATACTTCTGCGGTCACAAGGTACTGAGACGAAGTATATTATTTGGTATTTTTTTATTCCTTTACGTTCCCACTGGAACATAGGGCTTCAAGCTAGAGGCTTGAAGTTTTGATAGCAGTGTTTATTTTTACAGGATGATGTTGCTAGCCTCATGACCAACTTTCCTTCTTTACAAGTCTTATTACTGGCTTAGCGAGGTAAAGGAGTGCGTCGGCCGGGGATCGAACTCCGGACCACTTGTTCGGTATACTGTTAAGGTATCTAGTTGTACCCAGCGTCGTTACGACCTGGAAAGTTTACTTGCCTAGTCGTACAGAGAATCCAAGCAATTATCAACAGATTATACGGCCCACTTTGATTACGGTATAACTGAAGAGTACACTCGATTATTATGAGTAGTTGCTAAAAATTAGTTCCAGCTATCAGTGTATGTTACATAAATCCTTACATTTACATTTCCTATACAAGTTCTGATGTCGAACATATTACGCTTTTGCTTCTTAAATTTCTAGCTTCTTTCGGAAATCAGAGTGGACTGAAGAAATTTGATTTTATTTAGTTATGACACCTGATCATAAATCTTTTAATTTTGTAATGTTTTACTATAGACCATAATGACATCACCTTTTGGTCATTTTCATGGAGGTGTAAACTTGAGTCCTTAAATTTAATAACCGTGTGCTTTTTTCTTTTATTATAGCTTGATTCCACACCGTATCTTTTGGTACAGGTATGGAATTTTCAGCTTGTGATATCGGTAGCCCAAATTTCGCAGGTTGACCATAGATATCAAGTGTGTGTCGGCAGCGTATCGAACCCCGGACCATGTTCATGGTCGGCAAGAGTCCTAACCACTGTGCACCGACGCACAAAAGCCGGCGACACCCGGTATTCCCAGGCGGTCACCCACGCAAGTACTAACCGGGCCCAATGTTGCTTAACTTCGGCGATCGGACAAGAACCGGTGCTTTCAACGTGGTATGGTCGCCGTTAATGAATTAGGCGTTATTTAACTTTTGACCCACTGGAGGTATTCAGCAATTTAATATGTATTACTTCCAAAACATACTACTAGTGTGTTGGTGTGATACATACAATGTTTGCCAAAGGAATATTATTCTCACATATTCCCACAGTTCAATACGCCATTAGAAACAGAATACTGTGTATATTTGAACATTCTATTTCATGTCGTTTGATGTAAACCGAAATCACACGCTCAGTAACTGGTTCACGAATACAAACTGTAGATATATATGTAAACAGCAGTATGATTAATGAAATATACTTTGGCTTCCGTGTCTCGCCTTCTGTTGTTACACTAGAATGAAATATAGACCATGTATCATGGTCGATGCATCCCTAAACCTTTCCTTACTGGTAAAGACACCAGTAAAGGTGGGAGGTTGAGCACACGGCCAACTCACTCCATAAATAACCAACATCGCTACTGAAACTTAAAAGCTTAAAGCCTGGCAACCTGTTGATTCACTCGGAACTCAAAGAAATAAATGATCAACCAAAATGTAAATTAGAATTTTTAAAAACCAAAAGTACACTAGAAATATAAGCCTATAATATCTTCTGCTATTTTAGATTTGAAAACTGATAAATATAAAAAAAATCACGTTCACAATTTCGATGTAGATTTCAAACGGTTTCAGTTACTAATATTTTGGACTACTAGTTTCTTAGCTATCAAGAATGGCATTCACAAGGTTCTGAGAACAAATACACACTATTAAATTAGTAATCTACATTGAGACATAAAAGAACAACAAAGAATTCGGCGATGAAAATTCTCTTTTCGACGATTTCACTTTCATAGCTCTACAATAGACAATCACAATTACGTTTCCTCTGTGTGTGTGTGTGTGTTTAATCTTGATAGTGAATGGAAATACTAAGGTGCTATAATAATAATAATAATGGTATATAGGATTATGAATCACAATTGATTAGATAATATGAATGAATAACTAAATAAATAATGGTCAACCTAAAGCTCAACAGACATGTGTGTGTGAAATATATGATTGGAAAATAAAGTATGAATATGTGCTTGTAATATAATGGAAACATTATTATTATTATTGTTCCCTTGGGTTCTTAGTGGAACATAGGGCTTCAACTGCATGTCTCCACTTGCTTCTGTCTTCTGCTGTACTTTTCACCTGCATCCATTTTAATTCATACTGTTTCAACTCCTCTTCACATGATCTCCTCCATGTCACCCTTGGACGTCCCACTTGCCGCTTCCCTTTCGGGTTCCACTCGAGCTATGGCCTGACGCGCTATATCACACGGAAACATAGGATGAGTGAAATGTTGTCAAAATAGTAGACTACATAAAATGTTAGAATATGATAACACAAAGTGAAATAAAATAAAACAAAATATGGAACATAGAATAAAGAAGGATAACAAAGATTTTATGTGAATAACATAGTACAATCAAGACCATGGGGTAACGAAAGGGATCGTACAAGATTGTTTTTATACACAAAGTTCTGTCTTTATGTTATGTCCTGCTAAAGCTTTTGTTATACAAAGCAAATACGCTCGTGTACCTTTAGGTAAACTTTCTCAAACTTTGTAGACTGTATTAAACTATGTGTTAGATGCTGCATGGTCAGGACCTAAAATACGTTGCAATATAGATGAATTATTGCCTCTACGTTCTCCTTTGCTCAGCCATACTGGGTGGGGGTGCTCACGAACACGACGGTGGGATATGTTTGTTGACGAACGTTCTATGTACCTAGCTCCGCAAAAGCAGGTGAATATATAAATACACATAGAATTAGACAATCGAGGTAACATTTCTTTGACATTAAGGTGAACCAGTGGACGGCTAGTGTAGGTTATTCGTAAAGTGACAGTAAATGTAATTCATATATATATATATATGTATATATATATATATATAATAATTTGCTTTATTCCAGAAACAGTACTAGTGGTACAGTGTGGAATTTTCAACACATATCTACAATATTTGCATCTTATTTTTATCAAACATTTAAAACGAGTATTTCAAAAAATAAATATACAGACAACAACAACAAAAAAGAACAAACACAAAAATAATATTAAAAGAAAATGCGAAAAAAATACCAAGAAGAAGAAAGGAAAATAAACATCATGTAATAATAACTCAGTATTGGTTAGCGGAAGCTATGATATGATTATGCATGGTGACAGTAAAGCTATAGTCATACAAGAAGTTATGAACTGATATTTGAGAATGTTTATTGCCAAGATCAGTTAATTTGGTTGAAACAACACTAAACAATCTTAAAATAACATTTCAGGGTTGTTGTTTTGCTTTTTATTTTCAGGTCTAATGCAGTGTTTGTAGTGGTAGTGTGAGTAATCCTGCATAATACAAAATTTTAAGGTGGTGATAATGGCATTCACAACCAATGATTGTCAGTTAACATTGCCGAAATAAATAAATAAAATAAGAAAAAACAACCACAAAAACTAATAATTACATGATGGTTAATGACAGGAAAATTTTGTACTATTCATAGTGCTAGTATAGTCGGAACCAGTAGATACACAAAAGAAGGAATAGAGTAAAGTACAAAAAAGGAAGCCATTGATAATAATTTAGGTAGCTAAGTATGTTTAAGAAGGAGCTCACTATAGAATACAAAATAAGAGTGAAATAAAAGAACCTAAAATTATGTTATTAATAACAAAGCCAGTTATAGGTTTCACGCTTAACTTTGTCTCTGTCACTTAGAACACCAGCCAAATATGGTATCGTTGAGTTCCTGTACTTGGTTGTACGAGCATAGATTATTTTATACTGATTTCTGGTTCTACTTGATGAGATACAAGGCGAGAGTTGGGAATAGAGGGGGTGTTGGGGGTCTGAGAGTATGGTTTTAGACCATTTTTCGCATGTATTCAGATGCCTTTCAACTAATGTAGTGACGAGCTGACTGAGTTTTACACCACTAATCCTACTAACTACCTTCAACATCCTACTCAGGATGGTATAGTCCTTTTTCAGTAGACCAGGAAAGACTAACAGGGAGCAGTAAAGTAGAATAGGTAAGATACAAGAGTTGACATATATGTACGATTGTACAGCTGTGAAAATGAAATCGTCAAAAAGAGAATTTTCATTACTGTAATACACACTACTCAGTCGTCTACAGTTGAAGCCTTGTACACACTACATTCTCATGAATCTATGCTGAAAACCTTGGCAATGGCTTTACTTAAATCAGTGTTGAACCAAACCGATTTGGATTACGTTTATTGATTATTGCAAGTCATCTCAGAAATGCAGTGATAATCTTTTTTTTTCATGGTATAAATTCACTGACCTAAACTTCATAAATAAATAACTTTCTGTTATATTGACTTATACGATAAATTTACATACAAATAACAGGAATGAATCAGTGGAGATTCAAAACAACACAATGAATGATTTGAAAGAAAACGCTTTAATTGAAATAAATGAAAAACCATCAGAATCTGAAACAGTAAACAATATGCCTATAGAATCAAAAACTCATGAACCATTTATCAACGAACCATCATTATACCTAAATGGTTATCATTTAGACTGGCAAACAAATACATCAAATCAATCACGAACCGGCGTAGATATTCACTTGACCTTTGTAGTAAGCGGTTATCTCTTTTTTTTTCTTTTCAATTTCAACAAACAGTTTTGCATTTTCTTATTATTTACAGTAGTGAATAACATCTCTTGCACTAAATAACTTGTAGTCAACTGAAATTTGCATTAGAAGGAATTCACGGTGATTTCAGGGTCAAAGCTAGAGACAGCCGGCCGGCTATACATGTGGTCTGATACACTTCTAAACCACATCATTGGTTTTGTTAGCTGGTAGCACGCCTAGGAAAAAAATAAGGGGCAGGTTGGGTGTGAAGTTAGCAACACCAGCCAGTATAAATCAACACCACTGCTGCTGAATCCCTATGTTCCATTCGAAATGAATGAAGAAAAAAATATTCGGAAAGTGTGAGGCAACTGAATGTTGATAGAAATACGACCGATATCAGAGATTACTCTAATTTATCACCTTTTCAGATAATTAAGAAGATGGGTTTGGCGGTTGGAGAGGGGGGCGGTTTAATTAGTTTTAAAGTTCAGGAAATCCACTTCATTTGCTTGATTCTGAATAGTTTGATTCACGGGTTTTGGGCTACTTTTTAGCTGGATTTCGTTAAGGAGTTGATACTAACACATTTGGTCTTTCATAACTCAAGAATCTCACAATATTACTTTATGATAATAAATTCTTCTAACGTTGATATTTGAAAATACAGTGAATAAAACATCATAACTGGCTTGGTTGACTATAATTTGCTAATCAATTGTTGTTTTTACTGAGATTTCCTTCGGTCCTAATTTTAATGAAAACGAGAATAACAGGTCATAAGGACTAACTTAACTCAATGGTTAAACTTTAGGATAGTGTAATGTGTATTTTTATCAAGCTGTTTTTCACTGCATAGCCACAGTTTCATGATGAACGGCTTCAGTGTTCCAGCTACTTCTCTACAAACTTCGTAGACCGTCAGTTTGAGTATGTCCAAGTGGCTGCTTTTTTACTCGAACGTTCAGTCACACTACTCAACCTATATTTAGCCTACATAAAGTTAGGTAAACAGTAATAAGACAATTCCATCTGGTTTATACAACGTATTCCACAATGGAAGTGTGTTATTAATTCAGTACTAATAGCACATCAGCAAATTTACATATCTGTTGACAGTAAATTATATCCAAAATCGTTATCCGATAATGTAGTATTGTTCCTCTGTGTAGTCCATTTTAGGCGAAATGAAATAATATTTCAATTCAGCCCTCATCTTCCAATACAATATTTACTTTGAAAAAAAGGAGGAAACGTCAGAGATTAAGACATCAAATAGAGTTGTTTTATTATAGCTTGATTCCACACAGTATTTTTGGTACAAGTATGGTATTTTCAGTATTTGATATCGGTAGCCCAAATTTTGCGCCGGTGGGGGTTCGAACCCCAGACCATGTGTATGGTTGGCGAGTGTCTTAACTGCTGTTTATATAAATGTGCATATTGTTGAGAACACTATAAAAATATCAAAATAATCTTATAGTCAAGATGTGTTGGATTTTTAAGCCACATTTAGAGAAGTTTCTCTACTTTTACTGTAATTTAGCTATCATCTTCAAGGAATCAAATATTAGTGTAGTCAAATAAATTATAAATGGAAAATTCGATAGTATTGAGAGAATGTTTGCATGAAGGGTATAAATTATGACGAAAAATAATAATATTAATTGTGATAATAAATGAAGAAAGAAAAAAACCAAGAGGGTTAAGGAGAAGAAACACTCTTGGTGAGAAGAAGAATCATCAATCCAAGTTTGGCCACAGTAGGAACAGCGTCTGGATGTGTTCTTTTTGGATACAAAGTTCCGGTTTAGTCGACCTAATTGCAATAGCTTCAGTTATGTGTAACAGACGTAAGCGAATTGTACGTGATAACGACTTCGGAACTCGGTATATAACCCTGAAACCTGTGTTGACATTGATGCGATGTCCAATATCGACCAAGTGTGACAGGATCGAGCTTTTTATGCACTTAATTTCCCCCCTGCTGAACCAAGCTGGCAAATGTTCTCGAACTCGTAGACGAACCTGCCTAATCGTGCACCCTATATAACTTGGACCACAGGAACAGATGAAATGGTATATGCATGAAGAAGAGCTAAGG
>OX235271.1:40217287-40323191 GCA_944472155.2 Trichobilharzia szidati
CAGAATCGAACCCATGATGCGCATTTTTATCTCACTTGGGTCTCATCAACTCGATCTACTTGCATTCCCGGTAAGTAACAGCGTTCTTACTGAGATTCGAACCCTGCAACTGCCTTTTCGAATGCCATAGCATTATTCACTAAGCCAAAAGAAGCATAATGGCCTTAGTGGGAACACTGTCACTCATTAGAAATGCACGTACACGCAGATAATGAATGCCTTATAAGAAGAAATGAGTGTCCATAAATAGAAACAACTTCACGCTAATCTGTAGACACCGTCGAAGCGTCAGTAGTAAGAGCCATCATTGTTAAAAGAGACCAGGCATTTCAATTCAACATAATCGATCAACAAGAAACGTGAAATTTCCCTGAGATCAAAAAAGGTACAGCTTATTTGACCTGTGAAGATGTTTTACAGTTTCATTTTGAGAACTTTTTAACGAAATTTATTATTGATATAATTTATCTTTTCTTTTTATCACACGCCTATCATTTCGTCATGCTATTCCAATCTCTCATTTCGAATATTATTTAACTTCGCTACCTACGTTATTCAACATAGCTACTGCATCCTTCATTTTCTGTTGTCTTTTTTCTTACATGGCTTGCCCCATTCTGATGTAGCCACTTTTGTCAAGTATGCTGATGACCTCTCTGTCTCCATGCCTGTCAACTCTCAGTCAGACTGTTCCAAATTAAATAGCTTTCTCTCGGAAATTAGTCAGTGGTCCTCTTCAAACGGTCTTAAGCTGAATCCGTCTAAATGTCAGGTAGTAAATTTCACTTTCAAACGAAAACGTGACCTACAACAACTAGCTAGCTTACATGGTCCCACTATCATTGACGGCATAGAGGTTGAATTTACATCTAATGTCAAGTACCTTGGACTGAGTATTTCATCTGATCTTTCCTGGTCCTCTCACATCTTGCTACTTACTAGAAAGATGTTTCGCTTAACGTTCTACGTTAGGAAGTTAAGGCACTCTCGTATAAAGCAGCCTTTGCTTCCTCAGTTTGTCAATTCTTGTATTCTAACCATCCCTCTTTACTACTCCCCATTAATCTTTCCTGGGCTACTTAAGAAAGATTTTGCTTTGTTGCGTAGGGCACTAAGAGCCGTTAGTAGGGCAAGTGGGATTTCGTTAAACCGACTGGTTAACACCATTGTGGATAGACATATAATGCCATGTAAGAAACTAGCGAATACTATATTGTCAGACCCCGAGCATCCTCTCTATACGCAGCTCTCTCCTTGCATTTCATCTGGTAGAACTAGAAGCAACTATAGGAGGCTATATGCCAGGACTACCAAGTACAAAAACTCCACAATACCTTATCTGGTACAGCTGTTATGTGATGAGAAATCCGTTAGGTATGAAACGATCAACTTACTGCGGCACTCTAACAAATAGTTCCCATTAGCTTTTGTTCTCCTTTCTTTGTTACTATCATATTGTTGTTCATATCTTCTATTACACACTATTTTTATATTTCATATCCTGTGGTGCATTCTTTAAAATGTGAATGCAGTGCTGTTCTTTTTTATTTCTTTTATTTATCTTTTTTTTCTTTTTGTTGTCGTTGCTTTTTATTCTCAAAATCTTATAAAATTTAAGAGGTAATTAGATGCAATATTGCAATGCACGCTGAAAATTCCATACATGTACCACAAATACTGTTTGGAATAGAGCTATTATTATCATTATTGCTTTTTGACGAATTTTGTTGGGATTACCATTATTATTATTATCTTTTTGATTGCATAATCTCTCTGTAACTTTCTAAGCCTCAGCGGAAAGTGAACTTATCTATGCATATCTGAAATTATAATTTTTGGATTATGTTGTGATATAAAGCATTACTCTTGTTACAGGACAAAAAAATATCATACTTATTGGGCTAATTTTTAAACCAGAGATAAGTTTGACAGGTATGTGTTTTGCGTAAACACACATATTCGATTCTTTCAAAACACTTGAAAATTTACAATCCTTATTACTTATATTTGCAGTGGATGCCCTACATACAGTATATCTTTTCACTAACCAATAATGTCAGTAGGCAGGTGATATTAAGTCTTTGTTTAGAATCAGAAGTGTTAAACACTTAACACATTTGATCGGTGTAATTGCATATTTCTTTTTGTAAACGCATATAACCAGTGAGTGATTAGTTAGACAAAATGAATCATTATTATTATTGTATCCTTTAATTCCTAGAGGAACATAGGGCTTCAGCCGTGCGTCTCCATTGAGTTCGGTTCTCTGATAGAGTCTTCATCTGGCTCCATGTCTGACCACACGTTTTCATCTCCTCTTCACATGACCTCCTCCAAAGCACCCTTGGACGACCGACTCGCCACTTCCCTTTCAAGTTACACTGGAGCAATGGCTTGTCTAGTGACGTCACTTGATGGTTTCCTCAGAGTATGGCCAATCCATCTCCATTTTTTCCTGCCATGTTTGTTTCAAAATCGGTTCCTGCTGAGTTGGTTCGCTCATTGCCAGAGATCTCTGTTGCTGATCTTTTCTGCCCGGCCATCTGATCTTGAGTATTGAGCGAAGACAACTGTTAATGAAGGTCTGTAATTTGTTTGAGATGCTCTTTATGACGCGCAGTGCAAGTCTCTGATCCCTATAGTGAGTAGCATTGACTTCACACTGGAGTTGAAAATCCGGATCTCATTTTTGATGCTGAGTGCTGTTGACCTCCACACAGACTTGAGAGTAATGAAAACTTGTCTTGCTTTTCCGATCCTTGCTTTGATATCCTCGTTAGTTCCGTCCCGCTGTAGTTGAAACGATGCTTCCCAAGTAGGTGGGTAGGTAAAAGAGGTTGTTTCTTTCAGATTCCTCCTGAAATGACGAAATGAAGGTTATATGTTATTTCTTGCTTTCTATTCTTACGTATTATTGCTATTTTTCCTTCATTGTATTCTAGGATGAAACGAAGGACTCAGCTGCACATCATCATTGTACTCTTTTTTCTGTTGTCAGTTTCCGTTGGTTGCATGACTACCCATAAGCTTTCATTTCCTCCGTAACATACGATATCTTCCATATCACCCTTGGACAGCCAATTCACCGTTTTCTATATAGAAAAAATCCATATTTAGACATTTGGAAAACATAAAGATTTAGCGAAGAAATATGTACTTTTCAATTAGATCCTCATCTCTGGCTCCACTCTAATATATGTATAGCATTTTTATTACAATACACATCAGTTTACCAAACAAGTGGTGATATGTTTGTTAACAATGATTAAACAGTGTCAAAATGTCAATGAAAAAGAGAAGACATTCAGCGAAGAGACTCTTTTCGGCGAATTCATTCATATAGCTGTACAATCGCATTTATATATAAATATTTGTGTGTGTGTGTGTACATGAGGTTTGTCAAGTTTAGATAATTGATTAGTTAATACAAGAATGACAAAGTTAATCAGACAGCAACTAAAGTGAGACTGAGTTAAAAAACTAGATGACGTAATATAATTGGCTAAAATGTTACAACTTAGGTCAGGATAGCAACAGAGGTAATTACAGGTAGAGATTAAGTAGAAGTGAAATTGAGTGAATAAGTTGGATGACGCAACATGAATGACTAGAAACTGAGCGTTGTTCAAGTCAGTAACAGTGGTAGTGGGGTGTAGAGATTGAATCGGGTGGGGGTAGAGAACAAGAAAGTTGAGAATGTAAAATGTTACAATTGAGAAGACAAAGTAATACTAATGAAGAGACAGAAAAAAAAAGATTAGGTAGAATTTACATGTCGGCTAATAAGATAGATTACGTCCATTGCAAGTGTAACGATTGAACGAACTTCTTCTGTATGCAGAGTTCAGGACTTAGCAAGTGAATCGCCATTGCTTCTGCAGTTTGAAGAAGTCTGATTCGTACACCTTTAGGGAGACCACCTCTTACTCTGTAGACGACTTTGAAGTTTGTTTGCGGTGTAGCTTGGTGTCCGGATTCTATCAGATGTTCTAAGATGGAAC
Organism: Trichobilharzia szidati; assembly: GCA_944472155.2. Classification (NCBI taxonomy): domain Eukaryota; kingdom Metazoa; phylum Platyhelminthes; class Trematoda; order Strigeidida; family Schistosomatidae; genus Trichobilharzia; species Trichobilharzia szidati. The sequence goes on from OX235271.1 coordinate 40,221,289, forward strand.
TGCGGGGGCATCGATTTTCTCCTTTGTAAAACCATGCTGGTAAGTGCTCGGTGATACGTTTGGAAAGCGAGCGCTGGGTACGGCCGACATACCTTGTATTAACTAATCAATTATCTAAACTTGACAAACCTCATGTACACACACACACAAATATTTATATATAAATGCGATTGTACAGCTATGTGAATGAATTCGCCGAAAAGAGTCTCTTCGCTAAATGTCTTCTCTTTTTCATATGACTCAATGGGGATTTTCAATCTACTCAAAATGTCAATGGGTTGATAATTAACGAAGAAAATTAATTATTATTATTATTTCCTTTAATTCCTAGAGGAACATAGGGCTTCAGCCATGCGTCTCCATTGCGTTCGGTTCTCTGCTAGAATCTTCACATGGCTCCGAGTCTGCCCATACGTTTTCACCTCCTCTTCACATCACCTCCTCCAAGTCACCCTTGTACTGACGACCAACTCGCCGCTTCCCTTTCGGGTTCCACTCGAGCAATGGCTTGTCTAGTGATGTCACTTGATGGTTTGTTTCCTCAGAGTATAGCCAGCCAATCCATCTCCATTTCTTCCTGCCTATTTGTTTCACGATCGGTTCCTGGTTGGTTCGCTCCCAGAGATCTTTGTTGCTGATCCTCTCCGGCCATTTGATCTTGAGTATTGAGCGAAGGCATTTGTTAATGAAGGTCTGTATTTTGTTTGAGCTGCTCTTTGTGACACGCCAAGTCTCTGATCCGTATAGTAGTACTGACTTCACATTAATACACATTTAAAAAGTAGAAATGCATAGAATAAATTAATTTTACAAGAATAACACGTAATTAAAGATGAAGTGGTCAAAATAAAAATAAAATAATTCGGACAATTATAATTTAATAGGTTTATGGGGGAGGGGGCGACGTAGTCCTGTCTTGTAACGATGGCCATGGTAAAGAAAGTGGCTGTAAAAATTTCTTCTGTACACATAGGCTTGGTTTCTTCTGGTGGATTCGGGTTGCTTCAGCTGTCTGTAGAAGACGAACTCGTAGAGCAAAATTAAAATTAGTCGGAATGCGATAAATAATTTTAAATGCAGTATTCACATCAACCTTATGCTCAGTATCAACAAGGTGTGCTAAAATAGAACTACGAATAGATCTTGTTTGTCCCTTGCCTAACCACGCTGGATGATGTTCAGAAATACGACTATGAAACTGCCTAATTGTACGCCCAATGTAGCTGGCTCCGCAGCTGCAGTCAAACTGGTAGACACACATAGAAGAGGCAAAATTAGGTAGTTTATTCTTATTTCTTGAACATAGAATAGGGGTGATTTTGAAGAGACAACGTACCTCTACTGCATAATAAGCTCTTTTAACTGCATTCTTCAAGCGTTGTGTTATTATTTCGCTGATGTTTTCACCGAGGAACTGCAATTTTATGAACATTGGTTTTTTCGAAACTGTAGCCATACTGACTGTCTTTGGTGTTGAATTCATATTCTGCCCAATAAATTTATCTGGATAACCATTTTTTCTAAGTAATTCTTTAATAATCTTAAACTCCTCATTGAGGCAGTCGTCTGAACACGTTAACTTAGCCCTATGAACCAGACACTTTACCAGGTTACGTTTATATTTCTTAGGTACGAAACTCAAAAAATGAGTGTACTGACGTGTTGTTGTAGGTTTCCTATACACACTCCTTCTTAGTATGCCATCTTCTTTCCTTGCCACGTCTAGGAATGAGATACTGTCATTACTTTCTTTCTCTATGGTAAAGTTTATTGCTGAATGTGCATCATTAAACTTGTCAAGGATATTCATTGCATCATTCTCATCTTTCATAACCACAAATGTATCATCCATATATCGACAGTAGAAATCCATGTCATTAATTACTCCTTTCAGTGGTCTATTCTGTAATTTAGCGAGGAAAAAATCAGCTAGGATTGGACCTAATGGTGAACCAATAGCTACACCATCAATTTGTCTGTAATATTCCTTATTGAATAAGAAATGAACATTCATTGTACATCTTAAAATAAGTTCCCTCAAGGTGGATATAGAAATCCCAGTGTCTATGTTTCGTGTAGTAATCTCCTCACATATAAAATCCTTTGTCTCCAATAACGGTACATTGGTGAACAAGGAGGATACATAAAAAGATACCATAAACTTTTCACATTCGAGGATTTGCTTGAAGTGTGATTTCATCCAACGATTTCTTCAGAGTATGTATTTAAGGCATTTTCATTTCCTTTGGTATATTTAACCTCGCCTAGTTTATCAGATTATTTTGGTTTACTAGCCAGTTCAAAGCCTGGGGAAAGAGGGAAGGCCGGACGATGGACCCTGGAAAATCAACCCAACTGCTACAGAAACTTCAAATCACAGAAGAAACTAATTGGAATAGAAATAAAATGATACGCTATACAAATTAAGTTATCAGGTCCATTGGTAACTTGAATAGATATTAAATAACTCTTTAGCGAAAACAGTCAGAAAGTCAAATTTAAAGCATATCATCATTAAACAACGGAGTGAATGATTCACTTCAGTAATGCCTGAATATATATGGAGTAATAAGCCTGTTGGTTCAAGTATAGTGTGATTTTAAAAGTATAGCAATTACTGTATGAATGCATAATCCATTTTCGGTAAAAATAAAAATCATCTAGGAAAATTGAGAACCTCAGATCTACAAGGGACTCTAAAGATCACGAATATAATAAAAATGTTTGAAATGTGTCAAGACGATATGGCGGAAGCAAAAGAAACTCTAAAGTGTAGTTTGTACAGACTTGATTTATTTTAAGGTGGATGCCATTACTACCCAGGATATCAGTTAGTGAACGACTGGAAACCAAGTGGGTGGCGGACAGCTATTTGATCTTATTGTGGGATTCTTCAGTAGTCTACACCAATTAATTCGCCACAGATCAAGCCGGACATAATCAGGTTACAAGACATACATGTTAGCATTGATCCACCACGTTGGAAGCCAGTGCCTCAGGAATTCTAATTTCTGTCAATCCGTCAAACGGCTCCACTGCTATACATTATCATCTACCACTAACACTCGACCTGATAGACGCCACCGGTCATGACTTACCATTATGATTCCTCAGTCTCCATCGCATAATTAGTTATAATTCAACAGAGAATCGATTTTCAAGCTATACATGTAGGTCTTTAGCATGACACTTTGCGACTTGAATTCCATGACGTTTCACTATCAGGCTTTTTGAATAACTCAAAATAAATGACATTTATATATATATTTAAAAGAAAAGAACATAGATAACCGTTGTTATCTTTCTCACACTAATCGCTAACTTAGAAATGATTTCTTTGAATGAGTTTATAGAATAATAAAAATCCTTAAATATCCTTTGTTTTACTGCAGAAAACTTTAATTTCTAGTCTTTATTCTTCACTTCAATCTTTTATCTTGAAAATTCAAAGACGTTAGCCCACCGTATCTGTTTTCATAAATACTCTGGAGGTATAGCTCTTGTAAAAGTGACAACAAATCTTGTTCTAGTGTAAAATTCTTTGGAGTTAATTTATCACAGCTTCACAGACCGAATACAATTAATGTAACTTACTGCCTGGTAATTTAAAGACCGCTTAGAGCCATAAATGTCTTCTATCAACAGCTGACAAATTCGATGGCTGGCTCCATACTGAGGATAAAAATGGTCAGCTGTCCAGAAAGAATTAGCAACAAGAAACCCTGGCTAGGAACAAACCAACCAAGAACCGACCGCCCGAAAAATGTGCAGGAGAAAATGTAGATATGCCGGGAATACATTGAGGAAACCGTCAGATGACATGCTCAATGCAGGACATAGCTCAAGTGGAGCTCAAACGGGAAACAACGAGTGGGTCGTCGGTATGAGGGTGTCATAGAGGAGATCGTGTGTCTAGGAGAAGATGAGAGATTGTGGGCGATTGTGAGATTAGCCAGCTGAAGAGAACAGCAGAGAATAGAAGAAAGTGGAGATGTGTTGTCCAAGCTCTATGCTCCACTTGGAACCGAATGGAACAATAAGAAGAAAAAGAAGAATAGTGTGATAAATAAAGTAAAATTTAAATGATTCCTCATTCAAAGTGAACATACATGAGAAATTTTTTATACAAGATTGGGCATTTGGCGTTTTTACAGGAAAGCTGGAACAATGAATTTCTGCACATGAAGCTTAATTCATTCATTTTTTTCAAAAACCGATAGTGAATACATTCATTGACTTTGATTTTATTCTATCTGATTATTTGCGGAACTTCTTTTCTGGTTGGTATGATAACCGAACGATTGGCTTTGTTGCATATCCTCACTAATTGTAGCACCGTAGTCCACTGTTATGGTGATTTTTATTATTTGCATGTTTTTTTCTAAATGAAATTTCCCATTAGAAATTTATTTTCTGGCGTACACATTACCGGTGGCATTATACTCTTGAAATGTGTTACATTTGCCGCACTTTTATCAGAAAGTATTGCTTGATACTGATATCTGCACGTTAAGGGGAAGGCAATAAGTTCAAAAGTTAAACGTATATCATTGAATTTTCATGAATACTAGTATATTTTCGGCTATCTATTGAAACGCCCTAGTATCCATCAAACTGACCTGACACTACATCAAAAACGGGGATACGCTATATACCCTACAAATCAACTATTGAAAAATTGATCTGATGCTCACTAGTGACTTGTCACAGAATGGAGTTTCCTGGAGTTGTAGTGAGAAGTCGAAGCCAGTGAGATCTATCCAGTCAAGTGTGAGGATCGATGTCCCACCGATCACATTGGTTGGTGTCAGTCACGCTAAATCACGGATTGGTAGATGTTGAAATTCATGGACTGGCCATTGATTCGGGTCCTAATGGCTGAATGGTGTACGAACTTGCCTTGTAACGGAAGGTCCTCTGTTTGAAGCCCAGAGCAACAGAGGTTAATAAAGCAGTACTTAATAAATTCATCAAATTTCGGTAAAACGTTTTAGTTGAATACTCTACATGCAGGGATATATATATATATATACTATTAGCAATACATCGGGAGATATAAGACTGATAAGCAAATAAACTACATTGAATTAGAATAAGGCATTTAGAAGTCAAATTTCGCGAGATGACATCATTTCGTAGTTTCTTTACAACCATTTCAGGACTAACATGGTTAACAGTGATATAATAAAATGCATGGCAACTACTCAGTTATTTAACGAGTTGATCATGGATTGACATGAGTTAGTGAACCACTGAAACACCAGAGAGTACTGGACAGCTGTTTTATCCTAGTTTGGGAATCATCGGCATTACTCAGTTATACAAAACAAAAGTACATACTAATGACCAATCATATTTAAATAGGTCAAGTAGTCCATAGTAGGCGAAGATTGAAGTCTATTGTTTTTTGTACACATAGTTTAGGATGTATGTGATTAATCCAAAGTGCTTCCATCACCTTCAATAACCTTGAATTAGAGTTATGTGAAATAACTGTGAAGCAGCCACTAATATTGAGTTTGTTACCCGACATTACTAAGTGCTTTGTGATAGATGATGCTGGATTTCTATTCAGATTAATTGCAATGGGATTTTCTGTGTTTTAATAATCATATTGGAACACGTTCTTTTCCACCGCTACATTGGAACATTCTAATGGTTCTACCTATATGGTTTTCACCACAACTGCAGGTGAACTTGTAGATACAGTTTGAAGTGGATTCCAAAGAATTTGATCCTTCACTTGTAGGTTTAGGGATCAAAAATGTTCGGCATGTGAGGGAATCATTGAATTAATCATAGAAAACGACACGTACGAAGATTTTTAGGTAGTGTCCGAGTAGATAAGTGGAAGGGAGTATGGAAGACTAAAGTTAGGATAAAATGCATTACACCTCAATTATATCGCTTAGATAAACAAATAGTCATTAGAGGAAGAGCTTAAATATATCAAGAATTGCGAAATTATTATGATTACTAATAAAGGTAATATTATAAGTATAAAACTTAGGCACTGTGGTAGGGTATAACTCTATTATGGATAATAATAATTTGCTTTATTCTAGAAACAGTACTAGTGGTACCGTGTGGAATTTTCAGCATATATCTACAATATTTGCATCTAATTTTACAGACATTTAAAATAAGTATTAAACAAACAAAAAAATAAATCTGAAGACACCAACAGCAAAAACAAAACAAAACAGGATAAGCACAAAATAATTATAAATGCGAAAAAGTACCAGTCTGCCAAAGTCTAATGCAGTGTTTGTGGTGGTAGTGTGAGTAATCCTGAATAATATAAGACTTTTAAGGTGGTGACTATGGCGTTCACAACCAATGATTGTCAGTTTAAAATTGCCGAAAAGTATGGAAAATAAGAAAAAACAACCATAAAACTAATAATTACATGATGGTTAATGACAGGAAAATTTTGTAATACTCATCGTGCTAATAGAGTCGGAACCAGTGGATACACAATAGAAGGAATATAGTAAAGTACAAAAAGTAAGCCAATGTTAATAATTTAGGTAGCTAAGTATGTATGAGAAGGAGTTCACTAAAGAATACAAAATTATGTTGTTAATAACAGAGCAAGTCACAAGTTTCACACTTAACATTGTCTCTGTCGCTTAGAACACGGGCCAAGTATGGTATCATTGAGTTCCTGTACTTGGTTGTACGAGCATAGATTATTTTATACTGATTTCTGGTTCTACTTGATGAGATACAAGGCGAGAGTTGGGAATAGAAGGGGTGTTGGAGGTCGGCTAGTATGGTTTTTGACCATTTTTCGCATGTATTCAGATGCCTTTCAACTAATGTAGTGACGAGCTGACTGAGTTTTACACCACTAGTTCTACTGACTACCTTCAACATCCTTCTCAGGATGGTGTAGTCCTTTTTCAATAGACCAGGAAAGACTAACGGGGAGCAGTAAAGTAGACTAGGTAAGATACAAGAGTTGATAAATTGTGGTAGTAGAGGTTGGGTGATTCCAGATTGTCTAAGTTTCTTAATGTAGTAGGTAAGACAGAACACTTTCTTAGAAATCATTAGGATATGAGATGTCCAAGTAAGGTCGGAAGATAGAACTAGACCGAGGTATTTTGCATTAGACTTAGTTTCAATTTTAGTCCCCACAATGCAACAGTCTTCATGAGAACTTACTAGTGTTTGTAGATCTCGTTTATGCCTAAGGGAGAAATCAATAGTCTGGCATTTTGAGGGATTCAGCATGAGACCATTTAGTTTGATAAATCACACAATTTTATACAGTAATATTAACTGATGACGTTTCCAGCACAATCTATTGCTCATAATCATATGATATGATATGATTATGATCAGTAGTTTGTGCTCGAAATGTCATCACTTAATATTACTGTATAACACTGTGATTCATCAAAGTACAATCTTATCCATAAAAGTAATAATAATAACTTTTAATGAGTGAAACGTATTACTATGTTAAATGCAGTGAGATGACCATTTCCTTTTGTTTATAAACTCTAATTGCATAAGTCTCCTCATTTGCTAGCATTTTTCTAATTATTTATCTTCTGACAACGGTGAATAATTTAATAGCATCACTACCACGTCCGTAGTCCGTAAGATGATTTTTTATTGAGCTTTTAGGCACTTTGCATTCAGCTGTTTTCAGCCACTTTGACAAATGCCCCATTATGCGAGTATACAGTCACCTTTCTGAACAAGCTATGTATTTGCTTCCACAGACAATCTCAAAATGACATACGCAACTTGATGTGTCAAAGATTGGCGACTGGTTTTCCCCAGATTGTTGAAGCATTCGCTTGGTGGTTTAAGGAAGACGAGCTTTGCAGCATAACAAGTTATTTTGATGGCTTTATCGAGTCATTGTTTGACTACTTCCTGTACATCGTCTCCTTTGAATGTCAAATTGATATAGACAGATTTCTTCGGAACCGTCTGGATAGTTTTACTGGGGTTCATTTCTTTAGAGTATTTATTAATAAACTCTTCAAGATATCCATTCTTAGATAAATATCCTTCACAGTATCTACTTCATGTTCACTTGTACTTTCAAAAAAATGTTTTTGTGCTCAGTTGAACAGTGTTCTAACTAAGTTCTCTTTATACTGGATTGGAACAAAGCTTTTGAAATGCATGTACTGTCCTGTCCATGAAGATTTTCTAAATGTAGATCTTTCGATTGTGCCATCATTCTTTTTCACTAAAGAAACTTCTAGTAATTTAATAGGACCATCTTCCTCGTGTTCCCTTGTGAAGTCGGAGATTTGGATGGCATGAGTTGAATTTTATCAAAAGGTCTTCAACTTTTGATCTGCTCTTACAGAAAATATTTCCGTTTTTTATATTTGTTGTTGCACGATGTCAGCTTCAGAGCCTGACAAGAATGAATCTGCGAGAACTGATCCCAAGGGGTTTCCCAGTGCAACACCATCAAGTTAATAATTTATCTTTTTGCTTGTAAAAGGAGATAAACTGTTGTGATATGTACAACGTTGAAAATTCCATTTCGCTATAATTATTGTTCTTTGAAATGAAAAGATCATTGCTGTTATTATATATAAACCTTTTGTATATTCATTGTGCTCAGATTATTTTGCAAAAATATTCTGCTAATTGAGCATCCCTACATTCAAAATTATTTTGGATTGATTGATCAAGCTCTTATCATAACTTTCACGATATAAAGATAGAAAGCAATTCATTTTAGAATATTTTAAAATTTTAAAAACAAACATCATCACTTTTCGCAATTATTTAAGTAAAAACAAAATTTTTGAAATTTTTTTATGGATAAATTCACGCTGATTTATTGATTCATTTAGAAAACAAGCCACTTTAACTCCTACTGCAAACTACAATCAGGAAAATCAGTTGTATGACAGATTTATGTAAGAATTAGATACTTGAATGTTAACAGAGTCTGTTTGACTGTCTGTCTGTGTGTCACAATCCTGTAGAATTACAGTGACCATAATGAAAAACGACACCCAGTTATATTTAATAATAATAATTTGCTTTATTCCAGAAACAGTTCTAGTGGCACAGTGTGGAATTTTCAGCACATATCTACAATATTTGCATCTAATTTTACAAAAATTTAAAAGAAGTATTATACAAACAAAAAATATAAATCAAAAGACACCAACAACCAAAAACAAAAAAAACAGGATAAACACAAAATAATTAAAAAAAAGTACCAAGAAGTAGAAAGGAAAATAAACAGCATATAATAATAACTCAGTATTGGGTAGTGGAGGCAATGATATTATTATGCATGGTGACAGTAAAGCTATAGTCATACAAGAAGTTATGAAATGATATTTAAGAATGTTTATCGCCAAGATGATCAGTTAATTTGGTTGAAACAACTCTAAACACTCATAAAATAACATTTCAGGGTTGTTGTTTTGTTTTTTATCGTCAAGTCTAATGCAGTGTTTGTAGTGGTAGTGTGAGTAATCCTGCATAATACAAAATTTTCAAGGTGGTGACTATGGCGTTCACAACCAATGATTGCCAGTTTAATATTGCCGAAAAGTATAGAAAATGAGAAAAAACAACCACAAAAATTAATAATTATATGATGGTTAATGACAGGACAATTTTGTAATACTCATAGTGCTAATAGGGTCGGAACCAGTGGATACACAATAGGAGGAATACAGTAGAGTACAAAAAGTAAGTCAATGTTAATAATTTAGGAAGCTAAGTATGTTTAAGAAGGAGCTCACTATAGAATACAGAATAAGAGAGAAATAAAAGAGCCTAAAATTAACAAAGCAAGTCATAGGTTTCACGCTTAACATTGTCTCTGTCGCTTAGAACACGGGTCAAGTATGGTATCGTTGAGTTCCTGTACTTGGTTGTACGAGCATAGATTACTTTATACTGATTTCTGGTTTTACTTGCTGAGATACAAGGCGAGAGTTGGGAATAGAGGGGGTGTTGGGGGTCGGAGAGTATGGTTTTAGACCATTTTTCGCTTGTATTCAGATGCCTTTCAACTAATGTAGTGACGAGCTGACTGAGTTTTACACCACTAGTTCTACTGACTACCTTCAACATCCTTCTCAGGATGGTGTAGTCCTTTTTCAATAGACCAGGAAAGACTAACGGGGAGCAGTAAAGTAGACTAGGTAAGATACAAGAGTTGATAAATTGTGGTAGTAGAGGTTGGGTGATTCCAGATTGTCTAAGTTTCTTAATGTAGTAGGTAAGACAGAACACTTTCTTAGAAATCATTAGGATATGAGATGTCCAAGTAAGGTCGGAAGATAGAACTAGACCGAGGTATTTTGCATTAGACTTAGTTTCAATTTTATTCCCCTCAACGCTACAAACTTCTTGATTACTTACTAGTATTTGTAGATCTCGTTTATGCCTAAAGGAGAAGTCAATAGTCTGGCATTTTGAGGGATTCAACATGAGACCATTTAGTTTAGACTACTGACTGATATCCGACAGGAAGCTATTTAATTTGAAACAGTCTGGCCGAGACCTAATGGGAAACGATACAGACAGGTCATCTGCATATTTGACGAAGTTGATTTCGTCTGAAAGAGGTAAGTCATGTAAGAAGAAGGAAAAGAGAAACGGAGAGAGAACAGCACCCTGAGGAACTCCAGCTTCAGTAAGCAAAGGAGAGGAAGATACACCATTATATACCTTGTACTGCATCCTATTAGAGAAGTAAGAGTGTAGCCAGTTGATGGCCCAGGGCTCAGTTTGTGTAAGGCTAAGCTTGTTTAACAATACGCCTCTAGGTACAGAGTCGAAAGCAGATGTATATTCAAGGAACGTGCAACGGACATACTTGTCCCCTTTGTCTAAGGAGGATACAATGTTGTGATGAAACACAGCAGCAGCGTCCAAAGTACTTCTACCCTGTTTGTAAACAAACTGCTTTGGATCGTTTGAGAAACTTAGGGAGGGAACAAGTTTTAGCAACAATAATTTCTCCATTATAAGTTATTTAAATTAATCCCAGCGTGTTAAGAAAATCAAAACAAGATTTTTCTGAACGTTTCGCTGTGGAAGCCACAGCTTCTTCAGCAGATTTATTCGGATTTTTATTAATCATCAAAATATATAGTCAAAAATTTTACAAACATTAAAGTCAGTTTATCTGAAGGTCATTTGTCTATGGACATTTTCACCAATAGAAAATATGTAAGCAGTCATCACATATTTTTGTAATGACTAATGTCAAGTTGTTGTTGTGTTCCTTCTTGTATAGTTAATTTGTATAGATTAGTTTTGATTTTCTTAACACGCTGGGATTAATTTAAATAATTTATAATGAATCAATCTGACTCGGTGCTCAAATTATTTCAGGAAGTTCGTAACACCTACGGCCTGGAAACCTATAATTTCTCTATTAGTTTCAAAAAAGGAGAGGTAATTACGATAGGTCTAAACTTAGCATTATTAGCAGAGCCTTTGTAAGCAGAATTGTTAGCAGAGAGCCAGGACTCTTTGTAGCCCTTGTAGCTTAAGGAAAATTGAACAAAAAAAATATCTTATGGACGTCTGCCAAAAAATATTGATATCCAAGAAACTTCATCAAAAGACGTCTACACTGAAGTCAGCCAACCAACAACCAAATCACAGGTCCACAATGAAAAACACAACAAAAATCGTCTAACCATAAACAAAGAAAGCCTCAGAAATTATTAAAAGACTATTCATACCTTTAGGAATTGATGTCGCAAAAAACCAGCAAAATCACTTCACTCGGCTCTGTGTCAACCGAAAGATTCAACAGCAAAAGTTGACAGAACCAACATCATCAACAAAATCAATTGCAAATACTCCGAAAATCACTATATTAGCCAAAGTGGACATCCACTTCGTTTTCGCATCCGTGAATATAAGCTGGACATCAAAAGACATGATATCCATTCCCGCATATCGCTGCATACAGACAATCACAGACATCAATTCGATTGGGACAACGTTGACATATTATACAGAGGAAACAGCAAAAAACCAGAGAAATTTTGAAAGCTTGGTATTCAAGTGAATTGACAATCAACAGATACATTTATATAGACAAGATTTACTAATTCAAAAGAAGGAAATCTCATACATAAAGGGTCAAACTTCAGGTCAAGTAAACAATCGATACTAATACAAGTAGACTAGTGGGTGTGAAAACACGAAAAACAACGGATCATGACGTTCTAGGTCACCAGGAGAGATGACTAATAAACTTGAGGACGAATTTTGAAAGCTTATTTCAAGTTTTAGTATACTCTGAGGATGTTGATTCATAATGCAATGAAAGCTCTGTAAGTAACTCACCCAGCTCAGAGAAGATAACTACACCGAATTCATCTACCTTAGCTACAAACCTTCTCCATTATTTCGATGAGTTAATCACGGATCAATACCAGTTAGAGAACCATTGAAAACCAAGGAGTACTGGACAGCTGTTACATCCTAGTTTGGGAATCACCGGTAGTTTGTTTATATTAGCAGAATAATATACAGTGATGGAATAATATAAAATCCAGTCAGTCAAATTGCTTAATTCGATGCAAACCAAAAGATCCAACAAAAAAGGAGATAAAATGAATACCATTTACAAAATAAATTGTATGAACTGTAACAAGCATTACATCGGCCAAAGTGGGCATCCCCTTCGAATTCGAATCCAAGAACACAAATCAGCCGTGAAAAAACACGATATGTATTCTTTAGTATCAATGCATATAGACAATTATGGTCATCAATTTGATTGGGATAATGTCAAAATCTTAGACAGAGGAAACACCAAAAGTGCAGTCAGGGAATTCCTAGAAGCCCAGTACTCAAACGAAAATGCAATTAAAAAACACGTTAATATAGACGAAATATACCAACTAATAATAATTAAATCAGGTGACCAGAAAGTTTAAAATCCAAGTCGATAGAAAATGGTTAATACATATGTAAAGATAGATACCATGCGATGCAATTATATCACTCATGAAGAAATTAAAATCATTTAACCTTCTGCCAAATATTGCGCTGAAGATATTGTCCAGAAGGACGACGAAAGCTTCGCAACTAAACCAACCAGCTCAGAGAACGCTACTAATTGCAAATATAAAATCCATATATTGATACTTCAATATGAAAAAGTATTTATGTTCTACTTCTTTGGTCCTCATTTCATGCCTTCTGCATTTCTCCTCTCTGCAATCTAGTCCATCTCTCCTTGATATAAGAATAAAACTTGTGCACTGTGCTGGAGTATAATTCCATTATGGGTAAAATTTATTTTGATAAAGTCTCACAGTGTTATACAGTAATATTTACTGATGACCACGTTTCGAGCACAATTTATAGCTACTCATAATCATATCAATGTGATATGATATGATTATGAGCAGCAATAATAAAATAAATAAAATAAAATAAATTTTACTCATAATGTGATAAGTTCATCTCTCCGTTATTCAGAATTCTTGCAGGGTACGTCACCGATATATTACCTAAAAATTCTTGTCAGTAGCCTGGATCAGAATACTAAACTTGTGGATACAAATTCAGGCAAAAATTAGAATTCGTTTTGGGTTACGATACTTTGTCCGAAAGCTACTAGAACGATATTTTGTGCAGTAAGTCTTTTCCATCATTTTACATTAGAAGCAGAATGAAAGATAACTTAGTTGGTTTTGCTACATCTGTGTACATGGATTTATATCAATTGTATAGCTAAATAGCCGATGTGACACAGACCATTTATTATCGTTGCTAGTTAAAGGAAAACTAAGATTTCATACAGCTGGTTACTTTTATTGGTTTGAATAAAGAAAGAACGAACATATTCACAGGATAATACAGGCTCATTTCATTATTTCGTGGATTCTCTTCAGTTGAGAACATGCTAAATAAAGTCTGATTATAAATTCCAAAGTGCTGTCTGAACACACTTTTCACGGTTACTTGGATTAAAACTCAGAAGTGAGTTGAACTCACTTCTATTTAATTGTTTTGTTTATTTTATAGTTTTGCTTAACTATTCATTCTCACCCTTTTGAACTCTCTATCAAAGAATGTACAATTTCACTCTGTTGTTCGGTCTTGTGTTTTGTCTGTCTGTCTGAACTCTAAAGCACCTGGCCTAAATACCAAATAAATAGTTACAGTGCGTCGGTGGTACAGTGGTTAGGACTCTCGCCGATGGTCTGGGGTTCGATCCCCTGCCGACGCACACCCGATATCTATGGTCAGCCTGCAAAATTCGGGCTACCGATATCCATGCTGAAAATTCCATACTTGTACTAAAAATACGGTGTGGCATCAAGCTGTAATCAAAAATAATAAAAATATACTTTTTTGACACAGAATAATTCGTCTACTTACATCATCTATGGAATTATGTTGCTTACACTTTCTATCTATAACTGCAGATTACCATGAGAAGTATGTTCAGACGGCATATTAGAACTTATAATATGATCTTGTCCAACATGTTGTCAGTTGAAGAGAATCCACGAAATGAAACGAGCTCGTATTATTCCGCAAAAATGTTTTTTTTTTATTATTTAGACTAAGATTTACTTGAACCTCTACTTTGTTCTATTTTGTTGATAGTCGTCTCTTACTGGATAACAAGAATGCTATCATAGTGATATATCGCATCCCTTCAAGTTTATTTTCTTCTTTTTTAAATGGCCTGCATGTATACGAATCTATTGACGTTCAAAAGAGCACTCCGAGACTATGTATTCAGAAGAAGATTATGCAGCAATTATTTGTCCTTGCCCAGGAGTGACCTGAGTAATTATATGTTTGAAAGAAGAGAACAAGAAGTTCAGCAAAGATATCTTTTCAGCGATTTCATTTTCAAAAGCTGTACAATCACATTTAAATATATAATTTTACATAGATACAATTTTTACTTGATTCCACATAGTTACGAAGGCGAATAAAAGGTGATAGTTATTTTCAAATTGATATGGATTACGGGAAGCTTAGAAACAAAAATTACGCAGGAATAGAACAAAATACAGGTGTGTAGAAAATGAACATGAAAAAAATTGAATTAATTAGTTTCAACTTGAAATGGAAGTTAAGAGTTGTGAATATAGATTACAAGAGTCTTAAAAACAAAAATTTCACAGGATTTGAACATAATTGTAAAATAGTTATTTTGAACGAATTGCAAATGTGAGCAGGAAAAGCATGGAAACAAACTTAAAATAACTGTTATTATAACTGTGAAAATGGGATGAATCGAATGAAGATAAAGAGAGAAGAATCACATACATATAGCGAACGAAAAAAAAATAAAAAATTCGGAGGCTAAGGGAACACATCGAACTAGGTTCATGGTAGTTGAAAAGGTTGGACTAATTCCTTTTGAACACACAGCTCCGACTTTTCGATGCATGTTGCAGAAACACACCGCTTTTGGTAGATATCTGTTGGCTCTTTAAATGACCTTGAATGAATCAGTTGAGATGTTGTGTTGATCAGATGTTCAATAATGGCACTTCTGATTGAACCAGCGCCTCCTTTTTGCTGCCATAGTGCTCCCCATTATATGTTTTTAATCTCCTTATTACTATATTTTGTGATTAACACTATAAGACATTATTATTGTTTCCTTTAGTTCTTAGAGGAACACAGGGCTTCATGCACACGTCTTCATTGCGTTCGATACTCCACCAACGTTTGCATCACCTGGCTCCATGTCTGTCCGCATGCTTTCATCTTCTCTTCGCATCACCACCTCGTCCATGTCACCCTCACACTGATAACCAACTCGCCACTTCCCATTTGGGTTCCACTCGAGTGATGACCAGGCTTGTGATGTCACTTGATGGTTTCTTTTCTTAGAGTGTGGCCAATCCACCTCCATTTCTTTCTGCATATCTGTTCCACAGTTTGTTCCTGGTTGGTTGCTGATCTTTTCTGGCAGGTCATCTGATCTTGAGTAGTATTGAGTGAAGAGGGCTGTTGATGAAGGTCTGTAGTTCGTTTGAAGTGTCCTTTGTGACGCGGCGCCAAGTCTCCGATCCACAAAGTGAATAGTACTGACCTCACACTTCAGTTGAAATTCCGGATCTTATTTTCCATGCTGAGTAGTGCTGTTGACCTCCACAGAGACTTGAGAGAAATGAAAGCCTGCCTTTCTTTCCCAATGATCCTCGCTTTGATATCCTCGTCAGTTCCGCATCTATATAACCTTTTTTTTACATATCGAATTATTAGACTACACTAAAGTTAAAAGTCAGTGAACAGTTGTTTTCAGAAATCACTTTTTAATTATTTCTAAAACTTCTTTTATTTTTATTTTTTTCTACATAAATGTAAACTTCACTTTTGTTAACGTGAAAGTGTCAAAAGTTCATTAGCATTATACAAATTACTTTATTAGATGAACGCTGTTCATATTTCTAACACTTCATTTTCATTCTCCTATTTTTTTTCATCATCTATTTGTTTTAACTCACTTGACACAGATTTGAAAGTTATTACTGGTTACAGTTAACTCGTTTCATGCTTTAAACATGTTTTCATGTTTTTAAACAATCATGTTCAATTGAACAAGGAATACTTGTGAATTCACTCCTGTTCACAGTTGTTTATTTTGTTTGACAGTAAAAAATAAAAACCACATCTTAATGGCTTAACCAAAGTGTACATGCTTTTTCCGGCAAAGTTAATAAAACTTTAAGCACCAATAACGAGCAATCAGCGAATAACCTTGAATGCGTCAGTCATATGAAGGAGGAATACTTGGGTATGCAGTACATATGTTTTTAGGAAAAAAAGCATAAAAATTGTATAAAACTGTTGCATAAGTTACATTTCTCTCAGTTGTGATAAAAACATTTCCCAGTTTAGCCTAGGAGTGTCATTGGAAGAGTTAAACCACATCCTTTACAGACAACCATCTAAATAGTATACTTTTGTGATCCATTAATGGTTTTAATCCTGTTTTCTAGCCTTTCTCAAAAGCCTTTTATAGAATTGGTGTGTGTCCCTGTAATGGGATCCACAAAATCACTAGAATGGTTGACTCTCTGGTGAATATATATTCAAGGGATGACAGAGAGTTATAACCTTTCCACTCATCTGTGTGTATTGTAGATCCTTTTCTCACAATTTGAGTGACAAATGGTATTAAGGTAGTTAACTTTCTATCTGCTATCTTCTCAACGAATTCTTTCTGTAGAGATGTGTCATATAAGACAATTACCCAAACATTATTTGCTCTTTCATGATCACAGTTGCATTTTCTCTTAAATAAGACAGTTTCATCCATATGTACGACGACACCTTCTCCCAATGACTAAGTAACTCTCTCGATTTTCCACGACGCGATATTCCTGCAGTGTTGCTACCACTGAAGTGTTTTCAGTTTCAGTATTTGCACCTCTCACAGGCTTTTTTAAAATCCAGTAATTACAAATAAACGAAATCTGGGTTAGGGAAAAATGGGATCTGGCAATAAAAGTTCCTACGAAATATCAGAATGATCAGCTTACCTTCCCTGGAACTAACTCGTCTCAAACAAACCGTACAACGACGCACATATCTATCAACCCACCTGCTGAAGCTTTTTATACTTATGACACCTCCACATGAGCAAATCTTTTCTTTCCTAATCAACCCCACATCCAAGCAATACTGCAAAAACCTTATCCTCACCAAACTGCAATTGCAGCTGAGTTAGAGCAGGTATTTGACTCGAATCAAGAGGGATAGAAGCTTCAACTAACGTGGATGAAACTCACTGGACCAATCAAGGTCAGTGGTGTGGTTGCACTCCATTGGTAGTTAGTGGTGCTTAAAGTTTAACTTGGCTTTTTTTCCTTGTTCTGAATAGAGATGAAAAACAAACGAAACATGACAAAAATGATTTGGATTACGGACAACAGAAATGTTTTTTTATATCACTAACTCAATTTTTTAAATGATTGATATTTAGATACAATAACTTAATAATGATGGTTAGTTTTTAAGATCTATATTTTTTGAGTAAATGTCATGTTTGTAATCCCCTTATGTAATACTGAAGTCATTATATAAGATAAAATGTATTAGTTTGTACTAGTATGCTGACTAATTGGCCAGATCTTTCTATACTGTGTGATGTTTGGCAACTATTCACTTCCAGCGGTACTGTTTGCCAGCCGAGCCAAAGTTACTTGTTTGGGGATGCCCTTTGTACAATTCAGTTCAAATCACCTGAATCCATGCCCTGAATTGATCTTTTTTAAGATTGATCGTTTGGTTATATCTGTGTTCCATTAGACAGTGTTCACACCTAAACTGGAGAGCGAACAGTATCATAGATATCAGGCTTACTGCAATATCGCGTATTGAGCTGGATTACCCAGCGTTGGATGAACGTGTCATGATTCTTATCCTCAGGACTATTAACTGTTGCAATATTATGTGAAGACTGATACTCCATCAGCAGTGAAATCCAAGAACATACAAACAGTCTGTAACTGAACACCGTGATTCTCAAAATACTTCAGGCATGAAGGAATTAGTCATTCAATGAAAGCTACGAAGAAGTAGCTATAGTGCCGTGAACATTGGGTATGAAGTTCTCCGACTAACGGTTAGTGCCATAAAATGCTGGTGCTGCAAGCGTTATGAATTTGATTTTAAATAGGTAGAAACGGTGATACTATGCTTTTACCAAAATGTTGTTCAAAATACACACGCTTTCTAAATCGCCACATTTAACAATTGCAGTAATGCTGATATGGATTCACAGAAGGCTGTCGGAGTGGTTTGGTGAAGCCTTCAGGAAAGGAAACTGGTCGATGTTATGCATGTAGGCAAGTAAAAGGGAAGCCGCCTAGGGTGAACTCCAAAAAACTACAAATTTAAGGAGAGAAGAATACGTAGTAATGTACAGTGACCAAGCATAAAAGATCACGTGTCATTGAGATGATTGATTTTAAACAGGTAGTGACATAGGATAGACTAAGTACCATAATATCACGAACCTCCTGTTAACTCGGTCTCCACCAATTTTTAAAACTGTTCCCAATGGCTGGTTTCATGTACATTAACAGAAGAACCATGTTCAACAAGAAAGATTTGAATTTTCCATCGCTCGATGATACAAATAGGTCAGCAAAATTCAATCTGTATATAGCTAGTTTTTTGTCTAATTGCTTCATTCAGATATACGTTAATATATCAACCATTATTGTTGTAAATGGACCAATTTTAGACTCACCACATATTACAAATCTAGTGTTTATAACAACAGATTAGTGTAGTAAACTATGCTTGTAGGCTTCTGTAAAATTATTCAAATAGTACCCCAAGTAAGGTTTCTGACTTATTTTGGACTTGCCACAATTTATTGCTGCTCATAATCATATCAAGGTACTCACACAACTTCCCTACTTCGTTTATTTAATTCCATTATTTTTCATCGCTTGATTTGATTGGTAGAAGTATTTTCAATATTTCTGGGATGAGTGGTGAGTCATTGCTATCTCACATGTTGGGTGTAGACTCGATGAATTGATTACTGATTACCGATGATTACTGAATCCTTGTTCATCTCATCCGTTAACTGTTAAGGCAGGCTTAGTAAAGCGTCTGACAGACCGAGCAGTAACAAGAAAAGACAATACAAGAAAAGACCTAAATGATGAAATAAAACAGACAGAAGAAGAGTTGATATCAAATAACTATCCAATAGAATTCATCAGGAATATCAGAAAAGGTCAAAAGGAAAATAAAAATAATTGTGGAACTAGTAACGATAACATAAATAAGAGAGATTATAGGCCATTTAGTATTATACCATATAATAGGGGACATCTGAGATCCTACGTAGGATTCTTAATAAAGCAGGAATTAGGGTGGCATTCAAACATACAGTCTCACTCAGGAACTAGATTTGTAGGTTAAAACACACTGTCAGTTGACCCAATTAGACAAAATAGTATAATTTACAAAATAATATAATTTACAAAATGACTGTGAGGTCAACTACATAGGTCATACTAGTAGATCAGGTGTTGTGATATTATCAGAACATAAGAATTTAGCTAAGATTAGAATGGCTGGACCCACCCACTAAGACAAGTAATTAAGAAAAAGCTCAGCAGTTACACTTTATGCGTTATCACACAATCACACAATAGGGTGGGAGAGGGCTAAAATTCTAAGAAGTAATATAGGTAGGCAGAGAGAAAGGTTGATTACTGAATCCTCGTTCATCGAGTCTACACCCAACATGTGCGATAGCAATGACTCACCACTCATCCCAGAAATATTGAAAATACTTCTACCAATCAAATCAAGCGATGAAAAATAATGGAATTAAATAAACGAAGTAGGGAAGTTGTGTGAGTACCTTGATATGATAATGAGCAGCAATAAATTGTGCTCGAAACGTGGTCATCAGTAAATATTACTGTATAACACTTTGAGACTTTATCAAAATAATTTTTACTCATAATGGGTCATTGATACAAATTTTACTTAATACCACTTAATTTCAAAAGCAACTTATGGACTGCATACATGAAACACTCACTGGATGATAAACACTGTAGTCATCTAGTACCACTTATTGTATGGAATAATAACATTATCTGTTGGCCTAATTAAATCACTGGGCTATCTGGATCTCTGCCTAATATGATATATAAAGTATTCTCCATTTCTAATTGTTTTATTCACTTGTGGTTTTGGATCACTGCATGAATTTGCAAACAGTTTTAATCTGTTATCATGTGGAGTACTTCTCAATAGAAATGAGGAAAAATTACCACAGAGATTTGGATATTATCATAGGTGGAACAACATGGCATCACAAGATATACTTTCGAACAATAATTTACTTGAAGATCCTGTATGAAGAGTAGCTATTTTGCAGTTTAAGTACGTTGGAAATTCTGTAGTATGTGTTAACATATTGTCTAGAATAAAGATGTTATTATTACTAAAAACACTTGTTTAGTACAATATGTAATGCTATCACGACATCCTATAACACAACGTTTTTGTGAACTATGTTGCACAATAATCTGACATTGGATTCCATTAGAGTTTAACCGGAAGGAAAGAACTCATTGTTTCTGTTTGAAAACGTTTTTCTATGAATAAATAATTTCAAATCATACCAGTTGAATAAGAGGTGACTCTAGTGGCTCAGTGGGCTATTGAATAACGCCTGGGATTTTGAGCAAGTGGTACTCAACTTGAGTTTCAGCAGAAAAATTGTAACTTACATTGAACGCAGGTACGTTTTCTCTTCTCTTTGGTTCTTAGACATCTGATATGTGGGTTACCATGATTTCACATTAGTGTTTAAACTTCTGTTCTTCTTCCTTGCACTGAGTACTGTAGATCTTTGCACTGATTTCAGAGTAAAGAAGACCTGTCCTGATATCCTGATCCTGGCTAGCTTTGATATCCTCATCCACTTCGCCTATAGTTGAATTGATGTTGTCTGTCCAGGTGTTGATGAAAGAGACAACTTTGTATAAATTCCTCCCATTGATGGTGACTGGTGATTATTGTCGGTGGTACAGAGGTTAGGATACTCGCCGACCATGCACATGATCCGTGGTTCGATCCCCTGCCGAAGCACACCTGATATCAATGGTCGGCATGAAAAATTTGGGCTACAGATATCACATGCTGCAAATTCCCTACTTGTACCGAAATACGGTGTGGAATCGAGATATAATCAAAAATTTAAAAAATTTAAAAATATCTTCTTTGCTTTTCGCATCTCTGTGTTCACCGGAAGTGCTGTCTTTTCTGTCTCTAATATATGCCTGTCTTCTTATTCCCCATGGAATATCACACCATCTAGTACAGCACAATGATGAAAGATCATTAAATAATACAATTTCTTAGTGAGAAATTATATGTACACGGAGAATGCCCATCCGGACATAAGTATAAGAACAAAATATTCAGCGAAGAGTCTCTTTTCGATGGCCAATTCATTCACTTAGCTGTTCAATCGTATTTGCATATAATTATTTTTTGTGTGTGTGTACATTAAGATTATCAAATGAAAATGAAAACTGATTAAAGTCATTGCTTACACCATCAAAATGTTTCACAAATGTAATGAATAATCGAATTGTTACTAGGTGGAGGGGGGAGTGAAGATTGGTAAGTATTGACATGGGTTGCGTAATCTAAAAGACACCCAGAAATAATAGAGAAGATTTGTAGCTCAGGTGGGTGATTTGCAATTATTAGTGATCTCTTAGCTGGTTGGTTTAGTTGCGAAGTATTATATACTTCAATCAGTCCAAAACTAGCAACAGAAACTATGCAACAATTACTCTATAGTGATGAAAACATAAAAACGCAATGTTCAACTTGGATAGAACTCATAGAATTATGCCTTACAACATACTTCCAATTCAATACTCAAATATATGAAAAAATAAAAGGAAAACCAATGGGATCGCCCATATCAGGATTAATAGCTGAAGCCGTTATGCAAAGATTAGAATTAATAGCTCTACCTATAATTAAACCGAAAATCTGGATACGTTACGTTGATGATACATTTGTAATAATTAAGAGAAGTGATTTAGAATATACTCATAAATTAATTAACAATATATTTGAAGACATCAAATTCACAAGAGAAGAAGAATTAGATAACAAAATCCCATTTTTAGATGTCTTAATCAGGAGAACCAACACAGGAGATTTAGAGACACAAGTATATAGAAAATCAACGCACACAGATCAAATACTCAACTATACTAGGAATAATTCAGTTACTCACAAACGGAGCTGTGTGCAGACATTGTTTAAAAGAGTTCAAACACATTGTAGCACTGCAAAGTTAAAAAAGAATGGAAGAAAAATACCTACAAAGGGTCTTCAAAAAGAATGGTTA
This sequence comes from Trichobilharzia szidati, assembly GCA_944472155.2. Classification (NCBI taxonomy): domain Eukaryota; kingdom Metazoa; phylum Platyhelminthes; class Trematoda; order Strigeidida; family Schistosomatidae; genus Trichobilharzia; species Trichobilharzia szidati. Next base: position 40,244,162 of record OX235271.1, read on the forward strand.
TCCACAAAATTTCATCAAAAGTGTTTAAAGTCGAATCAAAACAACAACAAGAAACCATCATCAAAAACCACAGGAAAATTCATTCTACCATACATGAGGAATATCTCTGAAATAACAGCTAGAATACTGAAACCGTTAGATATAGATATAGCCCACAAACCAGTAAAATCGCTTAATTCGATATTATGCAAACCAAAAGATCCAACAGAAAAAGGGGATAAAATTAATACCATTTACAAAATAAATTGTATGAACTGCAACAAACATTACATCGGCCAAAGTGGGCATCCCCTTCGAATCAGAATCCAAGAACACAAGACATCTTTGAAAAGACACGACATGTATTCTTTAGTATCAATGCATATAGACAATTATGGTCATCAATTTGATTGGGATAATGTCAAAATCTTAGACAGAGGAAACACGAAAAGTGCCAGGGAATTCCTGGAAGCCTGGTACTCAAGCGAAAATGCAATTAACAAACCCGTTAATATAGATGAAATATACCAACTAATAAAAAGTAAATCAGGTGACCAGAAAGTTTAAAATCCAAGTCAATAGAAAATGGTCAATACATATGTAAAGATGGTTACCAGGAGACGCAGTTACATCACTCATAGAGGAATTTAAATCATTTCACTTTATGCTAAATATTGCGCTGATGATGTTGTCCAGAAGGACGACAAAAGCTTCGCAACTATAAGAACCAGCTCAGAGAACACTATTAATTGCAAGACACCCAGAAAAAATAGGATGTTAGTGAAAGAACATGTAGACACGTGTCCAAAACAAATTATGTTGAAGGTAGAAAGACAAATAAAGGGTTGGTTAAGAAAAAGGTGTTACTTAGAAACCATACAAAAATTCAACAAAAATCACATTATTAAAAAAGTGGTAGAGGCTGGCTTTATACCCAATGTAGAAAGAGGGCGTTGAGAAGCTTTTTCTGTGTGCATAAATCCAGGTTTTCCATTCGAATGGCTAAGGCTGAGGCAATGCAAAGTATACGGAAACTTGCCATTTTCGTGAGGCTTCTTTTGACTTTGAAGATAACTTTGAATGAATTATCCATACATATTGAGTGACCAGTATTGAATATATGTTTAATCATAGCACTCCTTAATGATCCACTGTTACCTTTTCGTAGCCAAGCGGGATAATGATCTTTGATTCTTTTGGATAGAATACGCATTGAAAGACCTATATATCTCATTCCACATGAGCAAGTAAATTGGTAGACACACATGGAAGTGGTCGAATGCGATAGTTTATCTTTGAAGTTTTTGAAGAATAATGGGCAGCTTGAGAATATCAATCCTAATTTAGCAACAGAGAATGTTCTCTTCAGGGTGTTAGATATCCTTCTCTTTGGGATGTTGGCCATAGGGTTGCCTTTGAACGCCACATTCATGTGTGGTATCTTCTTCGACACAGAGATGGATTGTTATTTGTTGACATCTGGCTCTGTGTTCGAGTCTCACTGGGAACACCATCACTCGGTGAGGATTAAGGACGCATTCAGCTGACGAGCCAAAAATGAGTCAAAAAGCACATTTTGGATTCTTTGTGCTGGTCGCCATCCACCAAATGAGCCCTATTTGCTGATAAAACTGAGGTTAATATGAATTAATCAAATTTTAACAGAGCATCTAATTCACTAACTGTCATCAATTTTCAATAATACAACTATTTTGTATGGTACAAGTGTGTTTTATCCCTGTCCTTGAGAATAAGTTTTAGTTCTGTTTTATCTCTCTGCCTTCTCTTGATTGCTTCCAATTACTGAACAGTCTCACTGCTCTCCTAATTCTTTTTCCTCCTCTTATTATTAGGATTCATTCTGCTATCTATATCATGATCAAAATCTATCTCTAGTAACCCTTTGTTTATTTTCAAAGTGATACTAATTCACACAACTTCAGTTGTTAAGTCTTCACATACATTCCGGAGAATTAACCTGTCATTTTTCACCGTTATACTGATATAGTTGATTTATTTATGATCGGTTTATGCAATTACCTATCTTTGCAAAATATACTGCTTACATATTAGCCAGGTGGTGCATAGAGTATCAATGTAGCATGGTTTACTGAGATTCAGTCTATCTGTTAACCTCTGTATCACAAAAAAATTTATTACTTTTCTGAAATGGATTTTATTAGTAAGAAGGTGTTTGATTCCTTCTAAAAATATCATATTATATCATACTCTCTCTCCCTCTCTCCCTTGGTATGTTAATATATATCAAAGCAAGCTTCAGAAACACTTGTGGAGCGATTCTGATAGCTGAGTCCTTCACCTAGATTATGTTGAAAAGTTTATTGTCAGAAAAGACGATAAAATGTTTCCTGTTTAAAGCGTGAAGATTAATTTCTCATGAGAAATGGTACGAAAGTGATATCTCTACTGGTTAAGGCAGCTACATTTTCAAGAGAAATTACACTTTTGAAATAATAGAGAAAATTTGTAGCTCAGGTGAATGATTTAGAAGTAGTTGTGCTCTCTGAGCTGGTTGGTTCAATCGCTAAGTTTTCATCGTCTTTCTGGACAACATCTTCAGCGCAAGTTTTAGCATAAAGTGAAGTGATTTCGAATACTTCATGAATGATATAATTACGTCTCCTGGCGACCATCTTCGTGACTGGTAGTTGATTTACATCTGTATTGATCATATTTTAATGACATGGATTTTGAACTGTCTTGTCATGGGACTTACTATTTATTGACTGGTAAATTTAGTCTTTAATAGTGTGTTTGTTAATTGCTGATTCACCAGGCTTCTACGATTTCTCTGGCACTTTTGGTGTTTTCTCTATTTAAAATCTTTACATTATCCTGATCAAATTTGTGTCCAAAACTATCTGCATGCATTGATATGAAAGAATATATATATCATGTCTTTTTACAGTTAATTTGTATTCTAGGATTCTGATTCCAAGGGGATGCCCACTTAGACCGATGTAATGTCTGTTACACTTCATACAATTTATTTTGTAGATGGTATTAAATTTATTTTCTTTTTGTTGGATCTTTCGGTTTGCACAATATCGAATGAAGTGATTGTGTGTTGTCTGGCTTGTGTGCTATATCTATAGAAGCCCTGCAACACCTCAAGAATAATAAGGATATAGTTATCACAAAGTCAGACAAAGGAAATGCAACAGTAGTATTAGACAAATCAGACTATTTGGACAAGATAAATACCCACATACAAACAGGACCATATGAAGAAATTAATAAACCAATAGATACAGTTATGAATAAAGTTAAGAAATCCACAGTGGACCTTATACGCCGAATGGAGCCGTTTCTAGGTGAGTCTAAATGGTTTAATTTAATGCCCAAAACTAATAACCCCAGTAGGATGTATGGTGTTGTTAAAGTTGATAAGTCAGGATACCCTATTAGGCCTATAGGTGATTTTAGAAATTCACCTACTTATGAATTATCTAAATATTTAGCCATGGTATTAAATCCCCTTAAAATCCACTCGAAATCTAGACTAACTAATTCTTATGAACTAAAACATAGATTAGATAATTTAAAATTAGATAATGAAGAAAAAATGGTTAATTCTGACATTGTCACTTTATACAAACGTATACCAATAAATATGGCTATAGAGGCAGTCAGAAACGAACTCATTTCTGACCAAGAACTCGAACTTAGGACGAAAGTGCCACTTGAAGACATAATGCTGGGAGTGCGGCTAGCTATGCCTGACTTCCACAGTATTTAAATTCCAAGGGAAAATATACAAACAAACTGAGGGAGTTGCCATGGGATCACCAATACACCCAGTGGTAGCAGATATATTCATGGATAGGTGGGAAAGCATAGCGATTGAAACGTTCACCCCCACCCGAAAAGTATGGTGGAAGTATGTAGATGACACATTCACTTTAATTAGAACACAAGATATGGATAGGTTTTTCGAACACATCAACCAAAGGTTGAGGCAATTCAATACACTTATGAATTGGAAAATCAGGAAGGGGAGCTCCCAATGTTAGATTGCAACGTAAAAAGGAAAGAAGATGGGAAGTTAAACACTAGTGTTTACAGGAAACTCACACACTCAAACAGATATTTGGACTTCCAATCATCCCATCCTATATCAGTAAAAATAGGAATGGTGAAATGTTTAAATGACAGAGCACAAAAACTAAGTAGTAACAAGGAAAATCTAAGACAGGAAGTGATACACATAAAAGAAGCCTTAAAACTTAATAAATACCCGGATAAATTAGTCAGGAAATATGTAAGGAAATGTAAAAATAAAATAAATAATGATAGTAGTGATAGTGATAATAACAATAATATTAATGACGACACCAACAATAAAGAATCTAAATCATCAGTAGTAATTCCATACAAGGAAGGAACCTCGGAAGCCCTACGCAGAATTCTTAACAAGGAAGGAATAAAAATGGCTTTCAAATCCACAAACTCAATTAGAAACAAGGTTTGTTGGTTAAAAGATCCTGCAGAGCCTTTATAACAAAACAGTTTAGTTTATCTAATACCCTGCAATGATTGTCAGGTCAAATACATAGGTCAAACTAGTAGAACAGGGGCAGTCAGACTAGCTGAACATAAAAACTTAGCAAAATCTAGATTGGTTGATCCAAATAAGATAAGAAATCTAGAGAATAGTTCAGCTATAGCACTACATGCATTTACACACAACCATACAATAGGATGGGATAGGATGACAGTTTTAAAATCTAATGTCACAGGGTATAGGGAGAGATTGATAACAGAAGCTTTGTTTATCGAATCATCTGCAAATACATGTAATAGGAATGATTCATCACCTGTCCCAGATATCTGGAAAATTCTACTACCCATACGACAAATGGGAGAAAACAAAGAAAACTATAGAACTCAAGTGTCAAAGTCGTGTGATCACAATTGATATAATTATGAACAATAAATTTTGTTCGAAACGTCATCCAGTAAATAATACTGTTTCACTCACGGTGTGATACATCTAATAAACAAACTTATATGGAATGACTTTCTATCACAGTGCCCAAGTTTTACACATATATTTCAAACAGTTTTAATATTCTAGCTGTTAGAGTGGTAGAGTGAATTTTTTTGTGGTCTTTGTTGTTAGTAATAAGACTTGATTTTAAACACTTTTTGATGAAATTGTGAGGATATCCATTCTCTTTGAAAACAGTTATTCGGTATTTTACCCCCATTCTCTTCAACACTTCTAAGAGATAAATCAAATGAGATTTTTGTCTATTTTACCTGTCTTGATACATCATATTTTGTAGTCGTTATTTTAATTATTGATTGAAGGATCATATAGAACAATAAAAGTTTTCATGCATCAATTTATTTCAAGTAGTTCAAGATGAATTGAGTTCAAGGTTACATCTCTTAACTAAAAATCAATTTACGTTGATATATTTATTTTAAATATTGCTGCAAAAAATAAATTATCATAATATCAGTAATAAAACAATAAAATTGTTATTTAAGTGAATAAGGTCAGATAAGATAAACTTTCTTGACCAACGGGCTCAACGAAAATGAAACATAAGTAGACTAAAGAAATGCATTGCCATAATCATTTTTAACAGACACTAACAGGCTTTCAATGACAGATATCTTCACTGGTTGGATACTGATGATTACATGGTTGACGAAAAAATGGTAAATAATATGGGACTCGTGTGCGTTGGTGGCACAGCGGTTAGGACGCCCGCCAACCATGCATATGGTCCGGGGTTCGATCCCCGGCCGATGCACTCCTTTACCTCGCTAAGCCAGTAACTAGAGTGATAAAGAGGGAAGGTTGGGCATGAGGCTAGCAAACCCATCCTGTAAAATAAACACTGCTACAGAAACTTCAAGCCACTAGCTTGAAGCTCTATGTTCCACTGGGGTACGTGAAAGAAAAAAAGCCCCAAAAAGTTAGAACTATAAGACACTTTGGAGGCAGTATCTACTCACAACAGCAATAGGGATAGAACCCATTACTTTCAGGTTACGAGGTCAGTGTACAGATAATTTAGCATGAGGTTAAAAGTAATCGCAACTTCTAATCATGCATAGTACAATGAACGCCACAATAAGTATTCCAGCTGTGTGAAAAAGTCAACAAAACACCTTTGAAGCTACCAAGCACAACATCCGATATGATTTGCAGTATTCCCCTAAGTACGTTATAAAAAATCACAAAAAAACCCAGCCACCTGAGAAAATTCCACTCACAGCTGACTGCCACAGTTCTAGCCTTTCAAGTGGCTAAAAGTAATGTACTCATTGAATCATCCAGTCACTGAACTGGGATTCTGTTGATTCTGCATATGGCACCACAGCCAGTTAGTGAAATCGATGAATCTCTGCTCAACACCTGACCTGATAGACCCCGTTAGCCACAATTTCGCATTGGAACTTCAGGATATCCACATTATACCTACTAAGTGGATGAAGACTGATATCCACCTTCTGAGGTTTTGTGGGATTTTTGATTCATTTCGGTGTAGAATTCGTCACTGCTGAAGAGTACTAAATTAGGACTAAAAAGCTGGTCAGTACTCCTCAGATTTCAACTATTCCTTAACTCTTATCAATTTATGACAAAATCAATCTTAATATTAATCAAAATCGACACAAAAGCGAAAATCTGAGCGAAACTGTTCTTAAGAGTGAAAAAAGAAGACTAAATGGAGTATATTTCTTCATGTACATATTTTTGGGCTTAGATTGGCCTACGGCATCAGCAATAAGAAGAATAAGGATTAAAAAGCATCCTTTGCTTTATGGAAAGATGTCCAATGAATCGTGTCATATATTTTTATTGCTTCACGTTCCCAATGGAACATAGGGCTTCAAGATAGAGGCCGGAATTTTCTGTAGCAGTGGTGGTTATTTTTACAGGATGGGGTTGCTAGCCTCATGCCCAACCTTCCCTCTTTATCACTCTAGTTACTGGCTTAGCGAGGTAAAGGAGTGCGTCGGACAGGGATTGAACTCCGGACCATGTGCATGGTCGGCGGGCGTCCTAACCACTGGGCCTCATATTGTTAAGTGTATTTTTTTAGGAAAAATCTTTCATTGGTTTAGTAATATTTACTACAACTAGATATGTTTATTTGAAGTACATGGAATCATAACTTAGTTGGTAAGCATTCATTTTCAGTTCGACGGAGATGTTCGATAAAAGACAATCTCTTATCAAATATCCATTTCACTGCAATCATTTTCACTTTGGTGCATAACAAATTTAAAGTTATATAGAAGTAGAAATTTGACATTTTAATAAAATACAGTTTTACTTCTCATAATGCTTTGCCATACCCAAATGAAGCACATTCCAGAATTCAAGCTTTTCAGCTCACTCACCTTTATTGTTTGACTTTGTAGTCATAATAGGGATTTCGTTATCGAGCTGGTGAGCACTGAATAAATTCATTTAGTGAATGAAAAGTCATCATGGTGATAAATTACATAGAGGATAAATAGATCATGGTGAGATGATAATGGTACAATTACATTCTCTGAGTTGCATAGTTGAAATGGTCAGCTTTCTCAATCTTTTTAGACAACATCTTCAGAGTTCATTCCAGTAAGAAGTGCATTGCCATGTTAGCTTTGAAGATGTCCTCGGAGATTAAAGGAGATTAAAGTATCGACAAAATAAAATAGATTCAAGAGTCTGAATCTAGGATGAAATAGCTCTACAATACTATATGATTTTCAAAAGTTCTCTGATTGATATCAATCTGTAATTCAACTTGAAAAGAGATTCGTTAATCGACCCGAATTATAAAATGTACAAAATAGGACACAATCACAATGTTACAATACTATCGTTCATTATGATAAAATGAAGAAAAAAGTAATAAGAGAGCATGTAATACGAATACTCTACTTCAAATATATTTGGAGATTATTTCAACTATGAATTTGTTTACAGAACTTCATATTGATGAACCGAAGATAATTCCGTAGAATACCTTGATGAACTGTACAGTTTATCTTTCCTTGCATTTCACTCTTATTTGCATGCTGAAATGAATCGATTTCTTCTCAAATATCTGGCGCAGAAACAGAAATAATTCATCACTTCAATCAGATATGGCATCACTTGAGCAGGCTCAATTTTATTTGACAAGTATGACGTTGATGGATGTTTCGAATATGACAGAATAATGATGAGTCAGTGAGTGGATTCTACTTTTTCTGTTAGGGAAGTGAAAAGTGGAGAGTGAATTTTGGATAGATAACAGTTTTGTTCAATAATCTTTATGAGTCTTTCTGTTTATTTAAGATTCGTGTGTTTAGTTATTTATTTATTTATTTGATGTAAGGATGACTGGGTATGTCATTTTTGAGTCACATTTAGAAATAATGAAGATTTGAGCCTGGATTACTTTCCAATGCCTTTTTCACGATATACTATTATAATGCAAGAAGTAGTATCGTAAAGTATCCAGTCGAGGTAAAGAAATTCACTTTAAGAAGGACTCTGTTGTGGCTGGAATGTAATGAGAATCATATATGTGTAAAACTTGGGCATTTTGGTAGTAAGTAATTCTATATTAGTTTGTTTATTAGATATATCACACAGTGAAACCGTAGTATTTAATGGATGACGTCTCAAACAAAATTTATTATTGTTCATAATCATATCGCCAATTATAATCACACGACTTCGAAACTTGAAATATTCCATTTCATGAATTAAAAGTCACTGTGAACGAAGAATATTCTTTTCAATAATTTCTCCTATTCAGGTTCTTACAATTATGAAATATAATATTTATTGTCGTTACAATAATGTCCAGTTGTGCGGTGGATACATTTTTTAACTTAGAATAGCAGACACCCCATAACTAATCTATTATTCTAAGTTAAAAGTTGTATCCGCCGCACAACTGGCCATTATTGTAACGACAACAAATATTATATTTTATAATTGTAAGAAACTGGATGGGAGAAATTATAGAAAAGAATATTCTTTGTTCATATTTATTTTTAATTCGAAACTGGAGTTTCATAGTTTTCTTTGTTCTCTCCCATTTGTTATCGTAGGGGTAGTAGGATTTTCCAGATATCTGGAACAGGTGTTGAATCATTCCTATCACACGTATTTGCAGTAGATTTGATAGACAAAGCCTCAGTCAGTTATCAGTCTCTCAGTCCACCCTACCACATTAGATTTTAAAACTGTCAGCCTATCCCATCCTATTGTATGGTTGTGTGTAATTGCATGTGGCGCTTTAGCTGAACTATTCTCTAGATTTCTTATCTTATTCAGGTCAACTAATCTAGATTTTTCTAGGGTTTTGTGCTTCTCTAATCTGAGCGACCCTTTTCTACTACTTTGATCTATGTATTTGACCTGACAATCATTGTAAGCGAGGTATTAGACAAACTAAATTGTTTTGGCTCCACAGGATGCTTTAACCGACAAACGTTGTTTCTAATTGAGTTTGTGGGTTTGAAAGCCATTTTTATTCCTTCCTTGTTAAGAATTCTGCGTAAGGCTTCCGAGGTTCCTTCCTTGTATGGAATTACTACTACTGATTTAGATTCCAAACAAACTCAGTTAGAAACAAGTTTTGTCGGTTAAAGCATCCTGTGGAACAGCCAATTTAGTAAAAGACTACTTGACTCTAATAAAATAAGAAATGTGGAGAATAGTTCAGCCATAGATAGCACTACATGGAATTACACACAACCATACAATAGAATGGGATAAGATGACTGTTTTTTGAAATCCAAGGTAACAGAGTGAAGGGAGAGATTGATAATGGAAGCTTCATTTATCGAATCAACTCAAAATACATGTAATAGTAATGATTCAACACCTGCCCAACCGGACATCTGCAAAATCCTACTACCCCTAGGGCACATCGGAGAGAAGAAAGAAATCTATAAAACTCAAGTTTCGAAGTTGTGTGGTTACACCTGATATAATTATGAACAATCGTAAATTTTGTTTGAAACGTCATCCAGTGTATAATACTGTTTCACCGCGTGACATATCTAATAAACAAACTAACATGGAAGTGATGAGAATCAGTTTGAAAATGACCCTATAGGTAGTTTATTTTTCTAATCATCTATGTATCTGCGAAGTTTGCAATCAGTGGAGGTAGATGTAAGATGGAATTCTACAGTGACGCGCTAATTTGCCTGCAGTCGGCATAATATGTGGATTTGTATCTCAGTTATAATTATATACGTTTGTTGCATTAGGTTTATTTTATTATTATTGTGACCAGAACTTTGTGCTTCAGTAGCTGATCTGCATTACACTCTCTTCTCTTCAGTCTATTGTGACTGAATGACCATAGCCTTTCATTTTATCTTCACAAGATCTTCCCGCATCATCTTCGTAAGCCAAACTCGTCATTTCCCATTGGGGTTTTAATCGAGGGCCTGGTGTTTGATGTCTCTCAACGGTTCCATCATTGTGTATTCGCTTCATATCCATTTGTTTCTACATGGTTGTAAGTCGATTGTTTCCTGATTGGTTTGTTCTCAGACTTCCTTTCAGGCTATCTGGTCTTCATTATCGGCAGAAAATAGCCAGCTGTTGATCAACATCTGCAGAAGGTTGTTGAAAAGGCTTTTTGTGATGCAACTACTAAGTCTTTGAACTGTGTAGAAGAAGTGACTTGACATTTGCGTTCAAGATCCGGATACTCCTCCTTTTTGCAGGTAGCAGGAAACGTTCAAGGCTGATTTCACAGTACTTAAGATCTGTTTTGGTTTTTCGATCCTGCCTTTGACATCATCGTGTATACCACTGTCTGAAGGTGAAATGATGGCAGTTGAATAAATAAAAGAATCGACTTTTTTCAAATTTCTCTCGTTGGTGATAGTTAGTTGGTTATTTTTATCACCTTTATCTTCTCTGTCTTCACTCACAGTCCTGCTTTCGTTGTCTGGCTCTGGCCAGTTTGTTGTTTTTATCGTCAACACGTTTATTTACACCTAATTAAATATGATTTTATTAATTAAAGCAGGAATGTAACTTGCTCTTTTTTTAATAATTACCTAAAATCAAGCGTGTTACAATTAATTAGGTGAAATTATCTGAGATGTTAAAATACACCATTACTGTCTGAGACTGTATCGCCAAACATTTAATCTACGATAATATCTGAACATGTTTTGTGTATCTTATTTAAAAGTTTTAAATTTTCGCTGTCGACGAATTACTAGTTTAGCTGGTATTTCTATCAGATATTGTATGAATTTTAATTACTCCCAGACTTGTTCTGTACGTCGTATGATGAAAAATATTTTAAATGAAGATGGGCATATATGAAATTTCCTGCTATCTGTTGTCGATCTTGTCGCAAAATAAAAAAACAGAGATAAGAAGTTAGGCACATCTACTGTAGCCGACAATTATTATTCTGATGCGTTGATTGGAGTATTTATGTAATAGTATTTCGACCATTTTAATGTATGAACAAAGAAAGAAGAAACATTGGTGCAGAGTAATCTGGATCCATTTTATTTCGTTGGTTCTCATCAGCTGCGTACAACCTGAATTCTTTAATAAAATAAAAAAGTGTACAGTTTGAACAAACTTGTGTCCATTAGCAAGCATATTGTCAGAGTGTCATGGTGGAATAGGACGTTGCGATTTACAAGGTGTCTAAAGTGTTACAACATATATATTTATCTTGTTAGAGAGAAGTTTCTTGAAAAAAATAGATTAACAGTTGTGTTGTTAGGGTGGTAACAAAGGAAAATTAGTAATAGTCACGTAATTAGATAAGAGAAGATCAAAATTTTAAAATTTCGGTGCACATGAGGTCAGATGAGAAGTTGATGATGTAATACAATGAGCGGAACTCAGAAGATCAAGAAAAATTATCTTTTAAGAGAGTCAAGCGAAAAATAAAGGGGGGGGGAGTGGAAAGATGACCTAACAAAATTAGAAAACAAAGAGTTACCAAGAAGTGAGTCACCAGAGTAATTGAAGTCCAACAACGGATTCTTTTTGGACGCATAAGTCAGGCTTCAACCATTTTATTGCTATAGCTTCAGCAAAACCTTAGAAGACTTGAGGTACTTTATCTGTGAATTATTTCGAATGATTCAAGCACATCTACTCGGCGTTCTGTGTCAATCAGGTGTTTGGCGATTGAAGAGCTTAAACAATTCGGTCCTTTTAACTGGAGGCTTCTTGGTACATGTTCACAGAATCTGACGTAGGCCCTCATCTCTGTTCTTCCAATGTTACTGCTCCCGCATATACATGTGAATTGGTATACACAGTTGGAGGTAACATGTGAGGGGTACTTGTCTACCTTTGACTCCACCAGTGAGGAGGTTTTTCGGGATAGAGAGACTAATAATGCTGCAGGATACGTCCTAGACAGGGCTGCGCTTATTCTTTTATTTACCATTCTCATAATGTCGTTGCCCTTGTAGTAGAGTTTTATGAAAATAGGTTTCTTACTTCTTAGACAGCGTCCCAACCGAATCAATTTCTACACCTCATTACCACAGTTACTGACTTGATCAACGATCACTTTCCAGTCGTTTATGTTAAGCCATCCAATTTATTTGCTCAATTTTAGTCCTAATTTAAAAGGCATTATTCTCTATTCCACCACCACTTAGTCTGTACCTGTAATTACCTCTGTTGCTATCCTGACCTAAGTTGAAACATTTTAGCCATTATGTTATGTCATCTAGCCTACTAATTCAACCCTAATTGGTGGATGGTGACTATTAGTGAAATCCAGGGTGCGCATTTTTTCCTATTTGAGAATCGTCATCTAGATGTACCTGCATTCCGCAGTGAGTCATGATGTTCCCACAGATAACGCTTGACCGATTGAAACTATAAGCACTGGGTTCAAGCCTCGGTGGGAACATCATGGAATGCAGGTACATCCAGATGACGAGTCCCAAATAGGACGAAGTGTGCATACTGCATTCCACTGCTAGTCATCATCAACCAGTTAACTTTAGCTGCTGTTTAATTAACCTTGTTTCTGTATTAGATCATCCTCATATTACCTAATGAATTATGTAAACTTGACAAACCTCATGTACGCATACAGACGCAAATTATATATAAATGCGGTTGTGCGTCTATGTGAATGAAATCGCCATCGAAAAGAATCTATTCGCTGAACGTCTTCCCTTTGATATAATTCCTTTTTAATTTAAAACCAAGAACAAGCATATATAATAAGACATTCATTCTGATATAAAAGCAATATGAAACAATATCCGCGTAACTGTAGACAAAGAAACAGTCTACCCACTAATTGTAATCACTTAAAGGGCAGTTATCAAGCGTTTAAAATGGCAGCGAAAAAATGCCTGAGGTAGGTGTCTTAGCGAAGCTACGAATTAGAAAAATGGGTTAGTTGTTCACTTATAAGAAAGGCAATTGAAACGTTGAAGGAAAAGACCAAGGCGGTAATTCAAACAATTTCCATGATTTCTTTTATTAACACACCACACTGTGGCATCTTGAGTGGGTTATTTTCTAAAGGTGTTTAACGCTTGAGTACTGAAATAATAGCCACGGGGCTATTTATAAAAATATTGCAGAATGACGAAACTAAACTTGTCCGTTTAACTGGCTGAAAGTGCAATGATTTGAAAAGTAAGTATGATCTCTACTGAATAATCTGAATTACTAAATGCTTTATTTCATAACAAATAATAACTGTATCTGATAAAGTCACACGGCGATACAGTATTATTTACTGGTTAGATTTTAAGTGCAGTTTGTTGCTTATATTCATATCAAGGTACTTCCAAACTTTATTTATATAAAACCATTATATATTGTCTTTTGATCTTTTTGGTTGTAATATTTTCCATATATCTGGTTTCGAGATTGAGTCATTATTATTGTACGTGTTAGGTGTAGATTCTATAAACAAAGATTCAGTGATCAGCCTCTCCGTCTCTCCACTTTCCCGTCTGCCAGTCTGCATGCATTTCAGTCAGTGAGTTTTCTTCTTAGTTATTCACTTATTGAACTTATTCATTCTAAACTTAGCTAAATTTCTATGTTCCGATAACGTGACTGGTCTTGATTTACTGGTCTGTTCTATTCAATTGACCTCAAAGTCATTGAGGGATATTGGTTGGTTGGGTTAAATTAGCTTGTCTAATTGGATCAGTAGAGTATTTTAAACTGCAGAGCTAGTCCCTGAGTGAGTTTAAATGACAAATAAACTAATATACGATAAGAACAGAAAGAGATACGCTTCTAAAAAGTAATAAAGCTAAGTGTAGGGAGAAGTTGATCACTGAATCTTTATTAATCAAATCTTCGCCTATCACTTACATTGGGGGTGACAGGCAGTGCTAGCAGAACAAAATAATTTTTGGCCGTAAGATTATCTATTTGCTGAACAGCTGTTTTCTGAAAAAATGAAAACCTTTCATCGAAATCTCTACTTGTAAAGGTTCTTCATATTCTGTCTGTCTTGTCTTCCGTTCATGCTGTCTACAATGTTTCACAAAGATCTATCATTTCTCCTCTTTGCCACTTAATCTGTAGCTTTACTACAGATTAGTTTTGTAGAAGACATCATATGGAGAAAAACTGCTTATAAATTCTTGTCAGTGGCACATACCATAGCAATACCAGAGATATGGAAAAAATGTTACTACCAATAAAATCAAAGCATGATAAATTATGAATCATACAGACAAAGGCTGAAAGTTAAACTATTGCGTTAGAACTTATACCTATTTATTCTGTAAAGTGAAATGGTTGACACTAAGTTAAACCATTTAGACTCACCCATTGACGGCTTCATTCTGCGTATTAGTTCTGCTGTAGATTTCTTAAACTTATTCATTATTGTTTCTACAGGCTTCTTAATTTCCTCATATGGACCCGTTTGAATATGTTCAATAACTTTTTTGATATAGATTTATTCAAAACTACGGTGGCGTTTCCTTTATCAGCTTTTGCCATGACAATATTTTCATCCTGTTTTAGACTAATTAGAGCTTCTCTTTCCGATTTTGTTAAGTTTGATTTTGTCTTCTTTTGATTTTTCGGGGTTAATGCACATTGTGCTCGAACCTCTTCTACTGTTGTCTTATCTATTGAACCTAGTGCTACTTCTATGTTAGGAATGACATCCTCTGGTTTTAATTTGTTAACTGTTTATTGAAACTCAGTCCTTTTTCAAGTACTTTTATCTCACTGGAGCTTAGTTCCCTTGATGAGAGGTTGATCACCCACTTTGTTCTGTCGATAGAGGATGAAGCGTTGACATCAGTTTTATTTGCTGTGTTCTTTTCTTCAATTAGTTTGTTGAATTTTTTGATTTGTGTGGCTTTTGATTTTCTTGATGCTGCTTCTCTAGCTTTTTCGGATGTTTCAACAACAATTACATAATCTTTGTCATTGACCATACATTTGGGTTTCTGTTTGAGTTTTTCGGTTTCATTTCGTATATTATTGAGTTTCACAGTAATTCGATGTAGTTCTTCTCTTAAACATAATCTACTGAGATGTTCAGCTGCTGACGATATTTTTCTTGAAGTAATTGTAGTGCGTATGTGCAAATATTTTGGAGTTATATGATTTTTTAAACATCGACTGTTAAAAATTCGATGGTCTGTGAATCAGTTAATATAACTGTACAACACTGTGTGATTTATCAAAATAAAATCTTATCCATTATGGAGTTATACTCTACCACAGTGCCCAAGTTTTATACTTATATCAATAATAGAAATGGTTGACAGATGTCCGTCAAGGATTTATCCTTGTGCATTTCATTTAGCTCTGCTGCATGTATGTTTACATCTGCAGCGGTGAATAATTCCCCAAAACTAATGACCATAGCAATCATCACTGCACATTGGATGCTGACCCTCACTGTTTAAGTCGACTTGTCTAGCTGAAGGCTTCCGGTCAAACATCCATGCCGTTTGTTACTAAGTCGTGTCACGTTCGTGCACGATCACTAGCCAGCTAAGCATTCATCTTGCTCTACGATTTGGTCCCGAAATATATCTCGTAATTTGGACGATCAATTGTGGTCTTTTGCTTTGCTTTTGGTCTACGCGGAACGAATACTATAGAAGTTGTTGGTATTAGATCTTACGTTAGTATACTCCGTACAATCCATGGACGTCAGTACCGTCAGCCTCTAAACATCCATTGAATATCTTCAGCTAATTTTGCAAAGAACAGTCTACTTTAGAGGGACTGTTTATTAAACTTAATGTTCACAGACAACATAGTTTATTATGGAAAGAAAATGAGGAAATACGAAGTATAATGTACAATTTGGGAGTGTGTGTTTCTCTGTCTTAAGACGTGAAATTCCCCTTTAGTCCTGTTTGGACTTCTGGGATACTGTGCTAATTATGAAGGAAGGAAAATTTCCTATTCACAGAGTTCTAAATAGGACAGATTGATGAGTAAATAAAGTTGTATACCTTTATTACTTAACTTGGTTAACTCATATCTGAGTAGAATCGACATTGGATGGGTGGAAAGAGAAGGACTAATAGACTGAGAATTCCCATCAAGTCATGAAATCTTTTAGTGTCAATCTATAAAAAAATATGATTCGTCACATACATTCCCCTTGTGATCAAGGAAACCATCGGTTACAATCAAAATCTACTTGAAGGCTAGGCATTTATTAGTTTTTTATTTAACTTTTTTAGTGTTGTGTCGTTAGAAAATGTAAGTTTGAACAGATGAGCTAACCTTTTACTATATATATGTATATATATATATTTGAACTACTATCATCTGCCCCTTGGTGGCTCATTTGCAGAATGCTCAACAACCACGCACAAGGTTCAGATTTGATTCCTAGCCAGAGCACTACCAAACCTCACCTCGGGTGTGAGGCCAGTTACGTTACTATAAAAAAATGACAGCACTGTCACTCAGCCTTCAAGACCTCGGATGTGAAGTGTTCTATGTTGCAATTGGAACTCAAGGAATGGAAAAAAGGTGTCATCTGCATCACTGAGGTGAAATACATACAGTTGGTCATTAGCTGTAGGCGGAATATTCTGTCTATCTAGTCCCCGAAAGAAACAATTAAGAAATACAACTTTCCAATAATACATTTCCATATAACAAAAATATTCATTCAGACATCTATAAAACACAAAATAATCGAGCAAAGAATATTCTTTTCAATAAATTCCTCTTCGTGCTCTACAATTACATACACGTTTATCTACACAGAATATTTTAAATTAGTAGTTAATACCAATATTAGCTTCTTTTAAATTATATCCATTTGTGAAGTATGATCAATGCAATTACAGTTCATTAAAGATGCTTAAATTATAATAATAAAGATATAATAGCGAATGGAATACCAACTAAAATTAGGGAAATTTCACAAAAATTCCGGATTATTCAAACCTGGATGGCCAAGGAAATGATAATGACTGAACTAACTTCTTTTGGATGCAAAAATAAGGCTTGTTAATATAGATCCACACAGCCTAAGCAATATTTAGTAGTCAAACTCTTAAACCAAAATTGAGATTCGTAGGTACGCGGTGAATGACCCTGAAAGCATGTTTAACATTAATCTTGTGTTCTGTCTCCACAAGACGCGCCAGAATAGCACTGCGAATAGATTTTGTTTGACCTTTGCTTAACCAGGCAGGGTGATGTTCGGAAATTCGACGAGAAACACGCCTAACTGTACGGCCTATGCAACCAACTGACTCCACAGGAGCAGTTAAATTGGTAGATACACATGGAAGAGGCGAAATTAGGCAGTTTGTCTTTTATTCCCGAACGCAGAAGAGGAGTGGTTTTAAAGATACAGCGTAATTCAGCAGCAGGGAATGCTCTTTTTACCGCATTTCTAAGGCGCTGTGTCAGTATCTTACTGGTGTTGTCTCCTAGGAACTTCATCTGTAAGAATAAGGCCTTTTTTGGAACTGTTGGTAACTTGGGCTGCTTTGGTTTCAAATTCATATTCTTATCAATAAACTTTTCAGGATGACCATTCTCACTTAGCAACCGTTTAATATTGTTAGGTTCATCATCAAGACATTCGTCCGAGCAAATATCTCTTGCTCTGTGGACCTAGCACTTTATCAGATTGAGTTTGTGTTTCAAGGGCACAAAGCTGAGAAAATGTGTGTACTGGCCCGTTGATGTAAGTTTTCTATAAACACTTCTTCTTATTGTGCCGTCCTCTTTCCTGGTCACAAGGACGTCTAAAAATGAAATACTAGAGTCTTTTTCTTTCTCAATAGTATAATTTATTGCAGGATGTACCTCATTAAATTTATCCAGGATGTTCTTTGCTTCCTTTTCGTTCTTCATAATCAAAAAAGTATCATCCATGTATTGACAATAAAATTCGAGTTCGTTTAATTACTTGTGTTACATGGAACCACAAAGTAAATGTCGATGTTCGACTTAGATTGTGAGCTAAATGGTTAAGTCAGTCGGAACTTCGAACTTCGAATAAATAAATATCTAGTTAGGTTTTTGATGTTCAGCTTAAGGAGGCTTGCCAACCACAGAAATGATCTGGGGTTCGATACCTAGTGAGGTAAAAAAAGAAGGTTTGAGCATGAAGCTAGCAACTCCACATCGTAAAAATAAATAAAAACTCACGCCACCACAGAAACTTCAAAGCTCAGGCTTCAAGCCGTATGCTACACTCAAAGCTCAAAGGAGGATAAAAAATGGGATCTTGAAATCATTTCGACTATTACCAATGATCAAACTTCATCAGATATTTTCTGAACTATCCGTTTCAAATAAAATTTTAGGAGGAAGAGATGAAACGAGTATAAAAAAGTAAAAATAGATAATAATCACTTGTTCTCCGTGTGGAATTTAATATTCGTGCCTGATTTTAACAAATGTATCTGCAGGCAAAAATGATTGACGTTTTTAACTGTATATGCTGCTTATTTGAAAAAACGAACAGCACATTTAATTTTGAATAAATCTTGTTCGCTTCTGTATAATTTGTCTCATTTCTTTTTCTTTTCCTTCCAAAATATGCCTTACCTTAAGATAATTAGTTTATTTCTCATTCTACTGACTGCAATTATCTTGGATTTTTAGGAATTTTGTTGTTTGCGGGTAGCGTATGATACTGACAGGATTTTGTAAGTAGTATATTCTGAGTGATGTATTCTGTGAGAATATTGAATAACAGAAAAGAAGATTAAGTTGCATGGAGGAGAAATGACAAATTCTAATGAAACGATATATAGAAAGCATGAGAAGAGGACAAAAGAAGCACAGAATGAAGAATGTGTGCAAATGGAGATTTAAATGTAGGGTTTAAGCATTTTCCAGTAACTGTAAGCCAACTTGTTAAGTAAACTATCTGTTATACCTGTGGACGGCATATCGACATATCGAAACGAGAGAGACATAAAGATAAGATTACTATGGGCTTTCCTCTTGGCCCACTTTTGACAGACTGCTTTATGGTTAGTTGAGAAAACGGGATTTTTAAATCAACACTAGACGGATTACTGCTGTACAAAAGATGTGTTAACGATATTTTTATTGTCTGTCATGATGATTCCAATTTAAATTGTATCTTCCCAAAACTTAATAATTGCTATGCTTCACATGAATTCCCAATACAATTAGAAAATGAACCAAATATTCCATTTCTACACATAGAATGGACAAGAAGAGGTGATGGGGCTCTGAAAAGACCCATCTACAGGAAGCCACCATGGAATTGTCAACTAACGAACTTCTGTGGTTGGATAAATATCAATCAAGAAAAAGCTCTCACCATTTCATTGACCCACGTTGTTAGAAGAGTTTGCAGGACTGAATGCTTAGAAGGGGAGCTCTCACTTCTCAAAAATATTCCGGCTCAAAATGGATACCCGGCAATTTTCGAGGCGAAGAACATGACACCAAAGCCAAAAAGAGAAGAATGCATTTCATTACCAAAGAAAATACTGAATATAAATCTGGACTTCAGGGAAGGCTTAATAGCAGATATCCTAAAGGGGCCAATCTCTAGCTCCCTAAACAAGACAATTCCTGCAGTAACTCTAGGAATGATATTCTTTAATGTCTCAATGCTTCTAAGTAGTATGAAGGACAGTCTCTCTCATATGACTACTGAAACATGCATATATCAATTTATTCGCTCATGTGGACCTAGGTAAATAGATGGTTTATGTAGGTGCTATCAAAACATCTTAGAAAACATTACTTAGCATGGTTGCAAGAAGAAGGCACTGGTCCAATCAGAAGCGCCATAATTGAACGCCTAGTAAACAATTGTCACGACATCTCAACTGATTTATCATTCAAAATCACTTACCAAGTGAAGAAAAATCTATAAAATGCGGTGTATTTCAGACTTCTACGTACTACAGAAGCCCTCACCAAATGCATAGAAAAGCTGAAGCTATGTGTTCAAAGGAAACTGGTCCAACCAATACACTCCCTTGTCTTTATTTTTTGTTTTTTTAATTCCGATAATTTTTTTCCATTTTCATTTATAAAGACTATTATATTGGTCAGTTCTCATGCTCATCTCGTTCACACTTGTTACATATAACACAACTGTTTTCTAACCCTAAGAGATTTAGTTCCTAAGTTCTCTTTTAATCTATATTTGCACTTCCAAATTTGCATCGGAAGTTTTAGATTATTATCACCTTCATATGAAATTGAATAATAATTGTATCTGTGCAAACTTGTGTGCATAGATGTTATTTTACGGCTTTAAGGGACAAAATCGCTAAATGGATATCTTTTCTGAGGTGCTTGGTCTTTTCTTTTTAATATTCTGATGGGTATTTTCCACGATTTATTCTATCTAATGCTAACGTCTTTTGTCGTCTGACTGCAATTTGCTAAGGGTCAGCTTAATTGAATAGCTTTTTAATGATTAAATTCCCAAATGACATACGTTTAATTGATAAGAATGGGACTGAAAACTATAAAATTACCTCACACGTTTTACTCAAGTTTTTTAGTTTAATAAGAAAGTGATTTCGGATATGTGAAGGGATTTCTTTATAACATTTTGCAAGTTAACAGATGGTTGTATTAGCGAAATTAAATAGAAGTAATAACTGTTGTAGTGGTTGGAGACTGAAGATGAATGACAGACTTTATTATTCAAGTATTAGTTTGTTGGGATTTGACTGATTGGTTACAGGATTTCTTCATGAGGTGACATCGGTTAGAGAACCATTGGAAGTGGGAAGTAGGAAGTCGTGACCAGTCGAGTGTGAGGACAAATACTCGCCGAAGACATTGGCTAATAGTCGCGTTATGTCGTGAATTGACAGAATTTAGAATTCAAAGGCTGGCAATTGAATTGGGTCCCAGTGGCTGAATGGTGTACGAGCTCACCTTGTGTCCAGAAGGTTCTGGGCTCGAACGCTGGTGATTACTTTACTGATGAAGAGTCCCAAAATAGGACAAAACAGCAGTCTTGTACTCCCTGCAGGTTTTCCAGTGGTTCTCTAATTGATTTCAGCTTATTATGAAATCCTGTAGACCTTAATATTGTTGATTTGAGATGCAGTTTTCTGTTGGAATTTCTATTCGGATTACTCTTTGGTTGATACTATTGGATCGAAACACTCTGTCCCTGTTGACATATCGCCGTCGTAATACAAACGTTTCAGTCATGCCGTGGGATAAATATAGTATTCCAATGTGGTTGCATTCTTTGAGTTGGATAATTAATTTTTAAAGCATCCATTGTCCTCCACCTAGGCAATGTCTTCAGCGCCAACCCCACTATGAAATAAACTCATTTCAATTCTCCATCAATGATACATAATCGCATCCCCTGGCAAACGTTGCTGTGACTGGTAGTTCAATTTCATCAGTCATGATAGTGTTTATCGACTTGAAATTTGAATCTGGATATTCTGTCAGATGGCTTTTACTACTATGGTTGAGTATTTGGTCTGTGTGTGTGTCAATTTTCCATATACTTTGTTTCTAAATCTCCTGTGTTGGTTATCTTGATTAAGACATCTATAAATTGGATTTTGTTGTCTAATTCTTCTTCTGTTGAGAACTTGGTATCTTCGAATATTTTGTTCATAAATTTATGGGTGAGTGTTCCGAATCATTTATTTTATTTATTACAAATGTGTCATCAACGTAACGTACCTAGGAGTTTTGGTTTAATTACAGGCAGAGCTGTTAATTCCACTCTTTGCATAGTTTCGCAATAAAATCAACCAGCTCAGAGAACATGACTAATTCAAAATCATCCACCTAAGCTACATTTCTACTCTATTATTTCAATATACGTTATTATCTTGTTAATCCTATGAACTAGCTGTCTGTAGTTGAAGAGAAGCCTCAGAATAAAAATTCCACATATTTCTTCGACAAATTCAGCTTTTTTTTTTCACTTTCGTGAAAATGACCAAAGGGAACGCGTTGTAATAAGTTTCTTGAAAAATTAACTTTGTAAGTTATTCTCTAAGCATGACTTTATGACACTGAAGGAAAATATAATGTAATCAAAAAGAAGAACTAACAACAAAAATAGGCAACTTAAACTTCAGTCGAGTGACACAATGATGTAACGACATTCTTAAAAGCTGTAACATGCAGTGACTTTATGCATATGCTAAGAAAACAAAAGGTCTTCAATAATAATAATAAGAATAATAACAATAATTTGCTTTATTCCAAAACAGTACTTGTGATACAGAATGGAATTCTCAGCATTTTTTCTACAGTATTGCATCCAGTTAGTACATTATCAATAAATAAAATTCTACATACATTGAGGAAATCTCAGTTCATTATGACAACAACATATTGGCATGTCGGTAGCAAAGCCAAAGTTGAACAGTGTTTGAAGGTGTTAGAAAAGTGGGAGCTGTCTTATTAACTGGCGTAAGCGAGAGAAAGAAACAAAGCAGCACATAATGGAAAAATGAGATAGAGAGAGAAAAGGAAAAGAAAGAAAGAAAATGTTGTACCTATTGATGATGTGAGCTGGAAAGACGAGATCCAGTTGTTCTACTGACTATTTAATGAATTATAGGTGTCACGCCTAATGCTTTCTTTATCACACAGAACACGAGCTAAGTAGGGTATGGTTGAGTTTTTGTACTTTCTGGTGCGAGCATATAGTTTTTTATATTGGCTTCTGGTTTTACCTGATGAGATGCAAGGGGAGAGTTGTGAATGAAGAGGCTGGTGTGAGTTAGATAAAATGGATTTGGCCCATTTTTCACATGAGTCCATGTGCCTGTCGACCAGAATATTAACAAGCTGGTTAAGTGGCACGTTGCTTACCCTGTTGACAACCTTTAACATCCTGTGTAATATGTTATAATCTTTCTTCAGTAGCCTGGGAAAAGCTAAGGGGGAACAATAGAGAATAATAGGCAGAATGCGAGAGTTAACGAATTGTAGGAGTAAGGGTTGGGTTATACCAGAATGTTTTAACTTCTTGATGTAGAAGGTAAGACGGAATATTTTCTTAGAAATCATCAAGATATGGGACGACCAGGAAAGATCAGCAGATAGAATGACGCCTAGGTATTTAATTTCCGACTTGGTTTCTATTTCAGTGCCATCTATGTTGCACACCTCGTGAGAGCCAACCAGTTTGTTTAGGTCGGATTTATGCCTAAAGGTGAAATTGAATGTTTGGCATTTGGAGGGGTTTAAGGTAAGACCATTTTCCTTGGACCACTGGCTGATTTCTGACAGAAAGCCATTTAGCTTTTTTTCATGAAGGCTACATCTCTAGAATATAGAATTTTTTAACTAGGAAAAAAATAAATAATTATGCTAACATAAAATTTTAAAAATTCTGAAAACTCTTTATATTTTAATTTCTGTCTGTGAAATAATAGTAATAATAATGCTATTGTTTAGAGTATAGTGTGTCGGCATTAACTTTAAGTCAATAGTGAATAGTCATGCTGATTATTTGATGTATAAAATAAGCTAAACGTTATTTGAGACTTCAGATCGTATCTACAGAAGTAAAATGGAGCAAGTTCTCATCTAATAAGTTAAGCAGTCGCCAGATTTTAGTTAAATCACTTGCTGAATTTCTATTTTATGTTAGTTTTGAGATTTGATTATATCAGTGTTTCAGCGGTATATTGGTCTTCAAGCTTTGAAGTTTCGATAGCGGTGGTGTTAGTTATACTATGTAGGCTTGCTAGCCTCACATCCAGAAATTTTCCTTTTTTCCTGAGCTTACTATCAGTTAGTAGATTAGGCAAGGTTTATGAGTGTGTTGGCTGTGACTAGAAAACAGAATACGTGACTGAGTGGTGAGCGTTATACCACTGAACCACTAACTCAGAAGATACTCATACGACTTGAGTCAAACAAAATTGGGCCACCTGAATTAGAGCTAGGAATCCTAACCGCTAGACTTAGTTTTATACTCATTAACATTTTATCTGAATTTATGACTCTATAATGTTAGATAAGTAGATTACGAATACAAGCGACTGACAAGTAGTAACTAGCATGAAACACGAGTTGCGAACTTCCTTACTAGCTTGAAAAAACTGGATGTCTTGTAGGTGAGTAACTCAGTAATGCTGATGGGGCTTGTCACTCAAGTCCACCAACAGTCAATAGACACAGTGGCAATTACTCATTTGATCAACCAATCTACAAAATGGGGAATAACAATCATGAGTTGATCACAGATTGATATCAGTTAGAGAACCGTTGACAACCAGGGAGTACTGAACAGCTGTTTCATACCACTAGTTTCAGAACCATCGGCAGTACGCACCCATCACCAGTGTTCTAGCCTACAACCTTCCGGTTACACAAGGCAAGCTCGTATACGATTCAACCACTGGGACCCGATTAAATGGCCTATGAATTCTAACTTCTACCAATTCGTGATTTCGGAGTTTCCTGGAGTTCTAGTGCGAAGTCGTGACCAGTGAGGTCTATCTAGTCTATCGTGAAGATGGATTTCACACAGAAGACACTGGTTGGTGGTCGCGCTGAAACATGAACTGGTAGAAGTAAGAATTCATGGGCCGTTGAACTGGGTCCCGGTGGCTGGATCGTATACAAGCTTGCCTTGTAACCAGAAGGTTGTGGTTTAGAACACTGACGGTGGGTGCGTACTGCCGATGGTTCTCAAACTAGGATGGAACAGCTGTTCAGTACCCGCTGGTTATCAATGGCTGTCTAACTGATATCAATCCATGATCAACTCGTGAAAACGAATCTTATTCTTACAAACCGACTATTGAGAATAACAATCAATAGAGAATTAAAATCAGTAGGCTTAAAACTCGAGAATGATAAGAATATAATGCATTAAAAAGCACTTGTACTTGTGACTAATGAAGACAATTGTTAAAGCATCATTTCCAGAATTTCTAATAAGGTTTATTAGAATGTTAGTGAAGTCAGATGGCAAGCAATTCATTTTGCTTGATAAACACAGTATAGTTGGTTCGATTAGAACAATATTTCGGTTAATATTTCATCCTCCTTGATTGTGCCTTGTTCACAGACCTGAATATTTTAACATGGTAATCAAGATTTTTTCTGTGATCATTGGTTGATTCATAGACAGATAAATGTAGACATAGTATCATTTAATTCTTTACCTGTAAGAATTTAAATGTAGCTGGAACAAACTTATCAATATAGAATGATGCTAATGTTTATATAGTTGATTTATTTCAGTTGCGAACAATTTATCATTATTCTTCCCTTGGCTTCCGTGAGGAACAAAGGATTTCACCACTACAACTGCATTTCATACTATTATATGCAGTGCGTCGGTGGCATAGGGTTAGGACGACCATCGACCATGGACATGGTCCGGGGTTCGATCCCCAGCCGACGCACTCCTTTACCTCGCTAAGCCAGAAATAATGCTGGTGAAGAGGAAAGGTTGGGCATGAGGCTAGCAACCGCATCCTGTAAAATAAATACTTCTACAGAAACTTCAAGCCTCTAGCTTGAAGCCCTATGTTCCACTGGAACGTGAAGAAAATTCTCATTTAGCTAGTTTTATGATTGACAATAAGCTTGAATTTCATCCTCACACGATCACCCACAAATGGCGAGCTCGTTGTTTCCCATTTGGGTTCTACTTGTGAACTTGCTTCAACCGTCTTGTCAGAGTATGTCTAGTTCACCTTCATTTTCTTTTACGTATTTGTTGGATGATAAGTTCCTGGTTGGTTTAATCCAGAAAAACTGGAAAATTTCCTGTATGAGAAACAAGCAGAGTTTTGGTGAGTTCGCAAAAAAAACATTCCTATTGAAATTAACACTTGCTTAGTGTTGTAAGACTATAGGAGATAGAATCATAGAGATAGGCCTATTCACAGGCAGTTTGTCTATCTATGATTTGTATAGATGGAAATCAAGGAGATTCGAACGAAAGACAGAATGGGAGTGGAAATTTTTATTTCTTTAAACCTTGAAAAATTGCAGATATGTAACTCAAGAAAAATTTGTAATAATCGTAACCCAAGGAGAAGCCAGCAAGATAAGCAGTGATATATTGAGCCAATAGTATTGTGTGTCCAAAAACAATCAGCATGATAATGAGAACAAAGAACGGACTTCTTATAGATGTGAAAACTTAGATTAAAGTTTTCAGCAACAGTCGTTTTGGTGGAAATAATAAATAATTTTGTGGTGGTCTGCAGGACGCTTTAAAACGTGTATATATCATTCTCTCTGTTTATGTTAATGCTCTCCATGTATGCTCACTTAAACCTCAACGATCATGAATTAGTCCCTGAAATTATATAACAGCTTGTTCTGTCTGTTTTTTATTGATGAATATGTTTTAGGCACTGCATATAATTAAAAACATCACTTGAATGTGCCGTATAGGCGAGGGATCTATTGAAGTTTGTTGATTCCAGTGTATAAGATAGTGTACACAGTTCAACAAGCTTGCCAGTTAGATAACCTGGCTTGATTGTATCTACAACGTTTGTGAGAAGCATATTAATCTCTACTCATCTCCAATATTGAAGTTATTTTGAATTATTATCAGTTGTGGTAAAAACACCACATATCTTTCAAACTTTGTTTCGAATCGTGGATATGAGTCAAGTGAAAATACAACTTTGATACTAAATATTTGAGCGTCTAATGCTAAAGCAATTAAACATCAGAGATAGTAAATGTAAATCCTCTCATATTAGTTTATTATTCGAATTGTTTATTTGCTCATTTCTCCATTCTTTGTTTTTATTTCTGCCAGTGTTTGTTCTCTTTCACTAGGACAATTGTTTACACTGAGCATTAAATTTCTGAAGTGTTTATCTTTTCAACTTCGCTAATTCACTAGTTGTTATGATTGCATTATGGGTAAAATTTATATTATTTTGATAAAGTATCACAGTGTTATACAGTAATATTTACTCATGATCACGTTTCGAGCACAAATGATTGCCGCTCATAATCATATCAAGACACCACTCACACAACTTTCCTACTTAGTTTATATAGTTCCATTATTTTTCATTGCGTGACTTGATCGCTAGTAGTATTTTCGATATTTCTGGGTTGAGTGGTGAGTCATTGCTATTGCATGTGTTGGGTGTAGACTCAATGAATAAATAAGAGAGAATATAAGGCATCTACAGTCCTAACATATAAAGAGGGACATTTGAGACCTTACGTAGGATTCTTAATAAAGCAGGAATTAGAGTGGCATTTAAATCTACAAACTCACTCAGAAACAAGCTGTCTAGGTTAAAGGACTCTGTTGGTTGACCCAATTAGGAAAAATAATATAATTTACAAATTACTCTGCAATGACTGTGATTTAACTTAACTACATAGGTCAAACTAGTAGATCGGAGGTAGTCAGATTGTCAGAACGTATGAATTTAGCTAAAATAAGAATGACTGATCCCACCCGCTAAGACAAGTAAGTAAGAAAAAAGCTCAGCAATTACACTTTATGCGTTATCACACAACCACACAATAGGGTGGGAGAAAGTTAAAATTCTAAGAAGTAATATAGGTAGGCGGAGAGAGAGGTTGATTACTGAATCCTCGTTCATCGAGTCTACACCCAACACATGCAATAGCAATGACTCACCACTCATCCCAGAAATATTGAAAATACTACTACCAATCAAGTCACGCAATGAAAAATAATGAAATTATATAAATGGAGTTGGAAAGTTGTGTGAGTACATTGATATAATCGTGAGCGGCAATCATTTGTGCTCGAAACGTGGTCATGAGTAAATATTACTGTATAACACTGTGAGACTTTGTCAAAATAAAAAACTTGTACCCATAATGGAGATATACTTTACCACACTTCTATTCTTATAACACTTGTTGTTATGCTTTTTACATTTCACTGAAATCAATAAATGAGAATGACTAGAGATAAATCATTGAATAAATTTGTTCATTATTATTCTTGCCTTGGTTTCCGAGTAAAACATAGGGCCTCAAAAGTACAGTTTCATTTTATCCTGTATCCTGAAGTTCTCTCTAGCTCCTCTCTCCCCCGATCAACCATAGGCTTCCACTTTATCCTCGTTAGATCTCCTATATGTCATCTTTGGTAGGCCAACTCAACGTTTCTTTTTCGGGTTCCACTAGAGAGCCTGGTGCACAATGTCACTCATCAGTCTCTTCATTGTGCCTTCGGTCTATCTCCATTTCCCTCAGCATATTTGTTGAGCATTTGAAAATGCGGGTTGATTAGTCCCCACGAATTTCTTATTTCTTATCTTTTCTGTTAATCAGCTCTTTGGTATGGATTCAGAAAAGTCAGCTGTTGATAAAAGTCCGTGGCCTAACGGAAATGCTTTTGGTAACACAGCAAGTTTCTCAACCATAAAGAAGATTTTTGAAATGATTTCTAATTCATGAAGGTCGCCTGTGCCTTTTTGATTCTACGTTTAACCTCGCCTGTATTTGAAACAATGATGTCTAGATAAGTGAAGGAAGTGACGTTTTTAAGATTTATCACGTTAATGGTGATTAGTGTGTGGGTTGTTGGTTGGTTTTATTCATCAATCTCGTCTATATTCACTATATTCCCTTGAAGTTCTTACTTTTCTGCTTGCCTTCTCTGCCAACTTGTTTATTTTCTCCTCTAGATATTTGGGTGTATGTGACGTAAATCATCCACAAAGATCAGATCATTCAGAATCTTCTTATTGATCCGACGTATTGATGTCGTCCCGCCCCTTCTCCACGGTGTGTTTATACCATCCAGTAAAACATGAAACTAATAATAAAACTAATAATGAAATGGTTTGCTGGTAAATGAACTGACTTTGAGGTTGTTATATAATTTTATTGGTAAGAATATTGAAGATAGTTTTAACCATTATTAGGTGCGTCGGCGGCACAGCGGTAGAATGCTCGCCAACCACACGTGTGGTTCAGGGTTCGATCCTGGGCTACTAACGCGTTCCTTTACCCCGCTAAGCCAGTAATTAGACTGATAAAAAGGGAAGGTTAGGCATGAGACTAGCAACCACATCCTGCAAAGATAAATACCACTGCTACTGAAACTTCAAGCCTCTAACGTGAAGCCCTATGTTCCACTGGGAAGGTAAAGGAATAAAAAAATTAATCGTTATTTAACTCTATGAAGACAAAAGACATAGTTCAGCGAAGAGTCTTTCCTCGGCGAATTCATTCACTTAGCTGTACAGTTGCAATTATATATACACTTATTTTTGTCTGTATGTACATTAGGTCTGTCCGATAAGAATGAGGGTAAGTTAGGGTTATTATCGTTAAGACATTTCAGAAATATGATGAGTAGTCCAAGTGTAACTGGGTGGGGGGCGAATACTGTTAAGAGAGTAGTGGTGAAACGTTGTCAAAAACAAACAAACACAATTATTAATGTAAATTATCACATAAAAAAAGTTGAACAAGCGTAATACAGTTACGTTATAAGATGAATAGTTAAATGAATGAGTTGTGATTAGGATACACATAGAAACCAAGGGAAAAACGGAATTATGTAAGAACTCTAAAATTAAAAATGTTATAAGGAGTTAGAAACAAATAAAAACAAGCACACAAACATCAAGTCAGTTGGAGTCAACACAGTTGTTACCATGATAGGAGAAGTGGTTGCATGATTTTCTTTTTGTATTCATAACCCTGATTTTTCCAGCTGAATAGCTAAGGCTTCAGCAATACAAAGGAGACGAAAGCGTATTGCCTTTGGTAGGTTGTTCTTCACTTTGTAGATCCCTTTGAAGGTGTTTGTCGAGATGAAATGATCAGTATTTACGGGATGCTCGTTTATTCCACTCCTTATACAGCCACTATTAACTTTTCGTAACCATGTGGGATAGTGTTTTTGAAGCTTTTTGGACAAGATACGCGTCAAACCACCAATGTACTTGGCTCCACAGA
Source organism: Trichobilharzia szidati (assembly GCA_944472155.2). Lineage (NCBI taxonomy): Eukaryota > Metazoa > Platyhelminthes > Trematoda > Strigeidida > Schistosomatidae > Trichobilharzia > Trichobilharzia szidati. The sequence goes on from OX235271.1 coordinate 40,274,496, forward strand.
AACACGTCAACTGATATATGCACATGGAAGTGGCCAGATGCCAAACCTTGTCCTTAAGGCTTCTATAGATCAAAGGACGACTAGAGAACACTACTCTTAGTGTTGCCGCGAAGAATGTTCCTTTCAAAGATGCTGAAATTCTCCGCATGAGGATATCACAAGCTAAGTCTCCCTTGAGATCCAGATTCATGAGAAGTATCTTTTTTTGATGTACTGTTCCTCTGAACATTTGGTTTGATAATCTTGTCAATGAATCTTGGCAGGTATCCTTCATCCAAATTGTTGATTAACATTATTAACTGTGTTTGTTTGCTTTTGACAACGTATCACCATTACTCTCTTATCAGTATTCGGCCCCCCCCACCAGCTGCAATTGGACTACTCATCATATTTCTGTAATGTCTTGACGATAATAACCCTAACTTACTTTTATTCTTATCGGACAGACCTAATGTACATACGGACAAAAATAAGTGTATATATAATTCAGACTGTACAGCTAAGTGAATGGATTTTCCGAGGAGAGACTCTTCGCTGAAATCGTGCCTTTTTATTTTTTTTAATCTTTGTTAGTTATTCACACGTATTTTGGTACAGGTATGGAATTTTCAGCATGTGATATTGGTAGCCCAAATTATGCAGGCCAACCATAGATATGCGGTGTACGTCGGCGGGGGATCGAACCCCAGACCATATGCATGGTCGGCGAGAGTCCTAACCACTGTGCCACAGACGCACACATTTAGATGCGGAATATTCGTGAATTTTAACTCTGTGTAGCAAAACGTACGTGGAATATATTCAGTATTTGAGAGAACTATTAGTAAATTTCACTGATTTAAGAATAAAATTTGTGCATTGCAGTCGAGTATAACTTTTTCACAGAACAATTTTATTATTATAAAAGTTTTCGTATTTCCCAATAAATGAAAAGCAAAACGACATTATTTTTTACATTTGACGTTTCACTATTTAATGCTTCTAATGGCCTTATCACAGTATTAATAGACTAGAATTTACAAAATCTCAGTTTACAGATAACAACTTAATCATCTTTCTTCAGTATGAGATAATTTTGATGTTGTCAAGTTGGTTATTTAGTATAGATAACAAAACAATGTGTAGATCGTTGCATTCGATAAGCCTATGAAATTATAACATTAACTGGAATAATACTTTGATATTGCTATTAGCATTAAATAGTGAAACCTCAGTAAAACAATACTGTTTTGTTTTCTATTCATTGGGAAATGCGAAAAATTTTTATAATTATGAATATCATATACTTAATGCCCACAGTTTTTTCAGACTGTTAAAAGTGAACTGCATTTGGAAATGCAAAGTTATGTTGGAAGATTAATATATATATGTATATATAGTTTCAGGATTTCATCATGAGCTGACATTGGTTAGAGAACCATTGGAAAACCTGAGAGTTCTGGACAGCTGTTTCGTCCTAGTTTGTAACTCTTCAACATTGGAAGGCGGTTGCGTTATCTCGTGAATTAGCAGAAGTTACAGTTCATGGGAAATTGGATCGGGTCCCACTGGCCTAATGGTATACGAGCTCACCTTGTAACCAGAAGGTCCTGGGTTCGAATCCCGGTGGGTGCGTACTGATGAAGAGTCCAAAACTAGGACGAAACAGCTGTCCAGTACTCTCAGGTTTTCCAATGGTTCTCTAACCAATGTCACTTCATGATGAAATCCTGTAACCAATCTATCAAACCCCTACAAACCAGTACTTGAATATATATATATCTGTACTGTCTATGACTTGTTGAAAACTGAGAACACTTATTTCCTTGGTGAACTTATTTTCAAGGCAGTAAATTCTCATAATGCGTCAATAGTTCAGCAGTCAAGTGCTCGCCAATCACGCTTGTGGTCCGGTTTTCGATTTCCAGCCGGTGGAGGTCAAAACTTGACCTAGCCAGTAGTAATCCTGAGAAAGACAGAAGATTAAGTGTGAAGCTAAGAAACCCCTACGTGAAAATAAAACCTTCTAGGCTTCAGACTTGAAATACTATTTCCTACTCAGAACACAACCAGTAAAGAAACATATTTCTCAGATACTACGTACTAGCAAAGACATGTCCCAGTGGAATTATTTATTAAGGTTATGAGATAAAGTGTGTTGAGGAAGCTCATGACATCAGTCTATAGAAAGGAGAGAGACTCTAGAAGAGGGAATAAGTAGTGGGGTAATTTCATACAAGAACTTTAAACTGAGATCATTTTAAGCTGAGGGGATTAGTTATTTTTAAAATTTAGCGAGACTTCGATTTCGTTTAGTAACTACGCGTCATTCCTACACAGATATTTCACTTCATCGATCAGTCCAAACCCTTTTACTTCAGAAATTGTGGTATCTGTCTTAAGATAGTTTTATTCTTCATAAGTTAACACATGTAAAGATAAAAGAATTAGCTAACGAGAATTTTAAACGTTATAGCCACACTGAGTTTCATGTTTTCTAGTGGTTTAGTTATTTTTTAAATTTCCACCTAAATCAGAACTTCTCGAAACATTAATATTTTCACTTATAATGTGAAATCGAAATTCTAATATATCAGTTAAATCTTCTTCTCTACATATGTGCATGAAAGGAAAGTTTAAACTGGAGAATTAGTTTGTGGAAAAACCTTTGTTTTTTTCGAAGAGGATTCAAGAAATTCAAAGCTGTCAGTCAAATTGCAGTGAATCATTTCTTATTTATTTGTCCAAATATCAAAATTCTAAACAACTTATCTATTACGCTTAACAAAAATGGACGACATTGTTACGGTTAAGTGTAATTAGTGACAACGCCTTTTTCTTAGTTAGACAAACTACTGCACAATCATCGTATCGGTTTATTAGCTTGCTGATTAGACTGAGCGAACTTTGGTTTATCTTCACCAGGAAAACTAAATGATAAATTAAAAAATATATTTTCAAAAGAATAGACACGGAACAGAGAGCACTCTTTTCGATAAATTCATCATCAGGTTCTACAATTATATATGCATTATAATGAATGAATGAACGACATTAATGTTTGAATAACATCAAATCAATAATATTGATAGATTACAACTGAACAGCATCAACATAAAATAAACTGAATGTCAGAAGAATTAGGAAAGGTAATAGTACAAATTCATGAGTTTATAGTCTCTACTGAGGGCCAGGGCAGTAATTAAGGCTGGACTTGTTTCTTTTGGACACAGAGCACTGGTAGTTTGAGGCGAATTACAATAACCTCTGCTGTTTGGAGTATGCGGTGCTTCGACGATTTTGGTAGTTTTTAGGCACCTGGTAGATTGTAGAGAAGGATTCTTCTACGCTGGCTTTGTGACCGGTTTGCACCAGATGGTGTAATATCGAACTGTTAATAGTTTTAATTACACCTTTACTTAGCCATAGTGGGATATGTTTTAGAGCACGAAAAATCAAGTTCCTAGAACAACGGCCAACATAACTCGCTCCACAAGCGCAGTTGAATTGGTAGATACAATTTGAAGTGGCTTGTCTAGGTACTTCATCTTTCAGTCGAGGTAGCACCATCGGTCGTGTAGAGAATAATACGTGTAGTTCACCATCATTAAAAGTCCTTTGAACTGATTTTATTAATTTCTTCGTAATTAACTCGCTTGGTATATCGCCCATGAACTGTAGTCGTATATATATATATATATATATATGGTGAGAGCTGGCTGTTAGCCGAAATCGGTAGACAGTAATTTACGTCAGTATTTACGTTCCCAAGATTTGTCGTGAGAAAATGTGAACAAAGATTGATTCAAAACCGACCACAGCATACTTTGCGTAAGCGGATGCAGTTAACATATAGAGGATTTGACATTCAAGAAACAGTCACAAATAGATGAAAGATTAACTTTACGTGAGAAACAACCAATCGGAAGACTGTGTTTGTTTGCTTAAATAACCATAGTAATGTACATGCAAATATATAAACATGCGTTGATTTCCTTAGTAAATGATCTGTTGCCTGACTCTTGCCTTCTGTCGTTACATATATATATAGTCGTATATATAAAGTGGCTTCTTGCAATTCGCCTCAAACAACCAGTGCTCTGTGTCCAAAAGAAACAAGTCCAGCCTTAATTACTGCCCTGGCCCTCAGTAGAGACTATAAACTCATGAATTTGTACCATTACCTTTCCTAATTCTTCTGACATTCAGTTTATTTTATGTTGATGCTGTTCAGCTGTAATTTATCAATATTATTGATTTGATGTTATTCAAACATTAATGTCATTCATAAGACTAATTCATTCATTCATTATAATGTATATATAATTGTAGAACCTGATGATGAATTTATCGAAAAGAGTACTCTTTGTTCCGTGTATATTCTTTTGAAAATTTTAATGGTCATTTTTAATCAGTTAAAAAATATATCACAATTGGTGTTGATTACACTCAACACTGATCCAGGATATACACAAAATCCCTTTTGTGAAGGAGAGGAAGGAATGGAACTTTAGTTTACAAGTTGAAAAGTCGGGTGCACATTGAATGTGGTAATAACAATATTGTCTATTAATTCAGTGCAGCCATTGACTCGGGTCCCAGTGGCTAAACGGTATATGAGTTTAAGGTGTAAATGGAAGGTCTTCTGTTCGAAACACAGTGGGTGCGTACTGGTGAAGATTCCCAAACTAGGATGAAACAGCTCTCCAGTGTTTCCTAGTTTTCATTGGTTCTCCAACTGATATCAATCCGTGGTCAAACTTAGAAAACAAATGAAATAATAACAAATCAACTTTTGAAACCGTATATTATTTAAAAATCTCATAGAGCAGTGAAAAGCTGTTTTGTCCTAGTTTGTTGACACTCAGCAATGTTTACGAAAGACTGCAATAGGGAATGATTGCAGTAGCTTAAGTCGCTAGCTAACCCTATCGATCATTCAGTAAATCTGTCTTGAGGTCTCTAGTGAGCATGAGATTGACAATAAAATTAAAGATTTTCTACGGATTTCGACTAATTTCAGTGTAGGTTTTTAGTTATGAAGGTTCTGAATTCTCTCCATTAATAGCTTTATGGGCACAATATGATCAGTAATCCCTAAATTAGGAGGAGATGGCTATCTGATGCTCCTTATTCGTCAAATGTTCTCTAACTATTCTCTATGTCTGATGGAATCTATACTGGAACTAATCAGATTTCCAAAAATTTGGAAAATAATATGCATTAAAAGGTATTTAGTGGCAATTTATTACAGTTCATTAGAATAATTCAACAGTTATTGTGTGAGGCCGTAAAGAAAGACTGAGGTTTTAGCGAAAAAAGTGCATTTTTGATTTACGTCTATCTATTTTTCTTGTTTTTTATAGGGATTTGCAACTATCGTTCTCGTTGTGTAGTTTTTAAATCTCTAATGAAAGCATTTTACGGATAACATTGACCAGCAGTGTTTGAAATACCACTCCTTTAATAGAAAACATGTACTCTGATTTTTTGTCCTTCAGAAAGCCTGTAATCGTTCACACAAAATCAGAATTTCAGCTGGGGAGCACCAAGCTTGGAGGTATGACTGATTGACACGAGTGGTTGTACACCACTGACATCAACCAGTACTGCTTACTAGTCCAATCAATGTGATCCCTACATGTGATTGCTACTTCCCTCGTTCAGGGCGGAGCCCATCGTAATAGATTTCTTTACTTTTGATGACATCATGACAGTGACTTCCTCAGTGTGTTCGTGGTTTTTGTCTGAGGGATTGGAGTAATTTGCTGACTCTGCAGTTAACAGTTTGAGGTATCCATGTTTCGTTCCAACTGTTATTACAGATTCCTAGCACTTCTCTACCATATCTTCTCATTTCTTTGGCACCCTGAACAGCCTTCCTAGCTTCAGTGATTGTGAAAATATCCCACGTCTCATGGTCTACGTTTGCTTTCATTGAAAGACTGACTGATATCCCGAAGAATTTCATCAGCCGGCATCATTCTGTTTCTCCGATTTCAGCTTATTCCTTCACGTTCCCAGTGGAACATAGGGCTTCAAGCTAGAGGTTTCAGTAGCAGTGGTGTCTATTTTTACACGAAAGTGTTGCTAACCTCATGCCTAGCCTTCTCTTTTTTTTATCAGTCTAATTACTGGCCCAGCGAAATGAAGGAGCGCGTCAGTGGCCGGGGATCGAACCCCGGACCATGTGCATGATCAGCGAGCGTCCAAACTGCTGTACCACCGACGCACTTAGAATAAGTGTATTATATATATATATGTATATATTTACATTTATGTGTTTTCTGTGCCTTAAAGTTTATATAGCTACTGGATTGATTTTCTGGGTTACGGTCACTAGCCCCTTAACCAGTCTCCGCTGTTTTTATGGGCTCAAGACAGCTAGTGAGCTGATGGGCTAGTTAACTGAGTAATGTTTATAGTCATATTACACTCAATAAAAAAACACAGTTTGCTAAAACTTGTTATTAACAGACGTATATAGAATTTCGAAATGATTTTCTATGAACTAATATTAGGAGAATTTTTTAGAGGATTTTATGACTTGGAGATTTATGAATCATCGGGATATTTTCAAAATAGCATTACGTCTAGAAAATAGAGATTAATTACACATATCAAAAGTATATTTTATGATGTTTTAGAGACTTATGTAGTACAATATCTACCTGAACACCAAAGAAGTACGGAAGTTTTTTTCTTGACAGAGCTGCACAACAGAAAGTTTCTGAGTTTTACTTCAACACTGTTTATTCCAACAAGCATAATAAAATTTCAAATAATCAAGTGTTGGTTTGAAGGGATTTGATTGGTTACAGGATTTCATCATGAGGTGACATTAGTTATGGAACCATTGGGAAATGCGAAAAATTTTTATAATTATGAATATTATATACTCAATGCCCACAGTTTTTTCAGACTGTTAAAAGTGAACTGCATTTGGAAATGTAAAGTTATGTTGAAAGAATTATATATATATATATAAATATATGGTTTCAGGATTTCATCATGAGCTGTCATTGGTTAGAGAACCATTGGAAAACCTGGGTGTACTGGACAGCTGTTTCGTCCTAGTTTGGGACTCTTCATCAGTACGCACCCAGCGCGATATGAACCCAGGACCTTCTGGTTACAAGGCGAGCTCGTATACCATTAAGCCACTGGGACCCAATCCAGTGGCCCATGAATCCTAACTTCTGCCAACTCACGACATAGCGCGACCCCTAGTCAATATCTTTGGCGAGTATTTGTCCTCACACGCGACCTGCTGCACCCTACTGGTCACGACTTCTCACTAGAACCCCAGGTAACTACCTATTTGAATAGGGCAAGTCACTAGTGAGTATCTCATTGATATGATCATATCAAATGATCAAAAAAAGTAAATGTCTCAAATACTTTAGAACATGTCAACTGAAAGATATCTGAGCCACTGGTTTCGGTAGTTTACTTTCAACGAATGATCTCAGGGTTCAAATTATGCCCCTAAAAATTCTATTTTCTAGCATGTAGGCATTATTATCCCTACAACTTTTGATTATTAGCCTTGTACACAGATAAGCTAACCTGAGTAATTGGGTTTTGTTTAACTGTTAAAAGTATTTTAAAATTGTAGAACTCAATTTAAGTAAATAAGGGTGTTTAGTTTCAAATGTCTATGATTAATATGCTATTTTAAAATTGTAAAGTCATATGAGAAATCATCGAAAATACATACTCGCCTGTATTGCGTTCTATAATTATCATGACTGTTACAGACAGTGAAGTGAAATTTACAAATCACCGTATTTTTAACATCCTAAATATCTTTGTAGACTTGTTTCGTCTGCATCAAAATGATGGAGGTAGCAGGAGACTTTCTTTAAGAGAATAAATCCAAAATGTGGTCACGAAGTTAACTGCATTTGGGCATACGATTGAATAGATGAAATCCTAACTAAGAAATACAACTAATGATATGAATGATGAAATCATACTTGAAACATCCGAAAATGTAAGATCAGCTTATCTGGAATAACATTCCACGATAGTGCCGATGTTCTTTACTGATGTGATGAATTTTAACTTTTGTTTGTTTGTTTAACGTGACAAACAGTGGTAACGTGACTTTTAACCGCATGAATTATTTTGAAGAACAACTCTTTTGATCACAATATTGGAGTTAACTTTGAGCAATAAATGTCTCCGAAGCCAAAACGTGTGTCAGTAGATAAAATGGGATTAATTATTGTTGCTTCAAGTTCTGAGTAGAACATAAGGCTACAACAGTTCATCATTGTCTTGTCCTATTCTCTGCAGGCCTCTTTAGCTGGCCCCGAAATCTCTCATAGGCTCTCATCTCCTCACGTGGTCTTATTCTGTCCCAGTGGACGTCAAAATCGTGTCTTCTCATTCGGGTTCCACTCGAGTGATAGACTGGTGTGTGATGTCACCAAATGGTTTCATTAGAAAGTGTATGAGATGTCTCCACTTCCCTGAGAGTACTTTTTGATCAATAGGTTTTTGATTACGTGGTTCCAAGTGCTTTTTTGTTGCTAATTCTTTCTGAAGATTTGATCTTCAATATAGAACGAAGGCAGCTGTTGATTGAAGTCTGCAACCTGTTGAAAATGTTTTCGTTATGCGCCTGCTAAGTTTATAATCCATATAGAAGAACTGACTGACTTCACATTTACGTTGAAAATCCGAATCTTTTCCCTTTTACTGAGTGCAGAAGATTTCCGAACCGATTTCAGATTCATGAGGGTGTATCTTGCCTTTTCGATTCTGGTTCTGACATCATCATCCAGTCTGCCACTTGTGTTTGAAAAACTGCTTCCTAGATAAGTGAAGGAACAGACGTTTTCTAAACTTCTCCTGTTTATATTGATTGGTGCGTACAAAATGGAATGCTATATATTTTTTTCCTTCACGTTCCCAGTGGAACATAGGGCTTCAAGCTAGTGGCTTGAAGTTTCTGTAGTAGTGTTAATTTTTACAGGATGGGTTTGCTAGCCTCATGCCTAACCTTTCCTCTTCACCAGCATTATTTCTGGCTTAGCGAGGTAAAGGAGTGCCTCGGGCGAGGATCGAACCCCGGACCATGTGCATGGTCGGCGAGCGTCCTAACCGCTATGCCACCGACGCACAAGAATGATTTATACGCATATATTATAACAGTATGTAACCGTCAAAGTAAATGCAATTATGAAATGACTACAAAAAGTGGATAGTAATAAGGATAACAGATTATGTAAAAATTTCAATGTAGTATGGGACTTTGTTCGACAATCTCTGAGCTAATTAGCACTACACTCAGTCGAATAACAGATGTTTGGATTAAAAAAAAATGTTTAAAAATTTTCTCATGCGTGAAAAACAGGAAGCCTGAAGAGCCTGCTCTGAATCTGAAAGTATAACCGAGAAAAATGTTGTGTGTTTCTCACTTTTCGGGACTTAATAAATACATCACACAATCTTCTTTTCTGTCTGAATTTGTCTTTTTCATTCTTGTTACAGAGTGACTGTAAAAACTAACAATAGTGTAAATCGTATTATTCAGTGCTGTAACGATTGAATCACGAAGATTGTAAGATGTTCGCTATAATGTCTACAAAGTAAATCAACTCAATTTTATATTACTTTCAAGAAATTGGAAACCCATTTTAATTTAATGGAGAGAATATAAATATTATGTGATGACTAAGTTTCTTTAAGAAATGTTTCTACCGTATTCATACAAAATAGCGGATGAATTAAATTAGCGCGGATCATGTCTCCACCCGTTAACTTCAAATACGTTTGACTTCATATAAGGATATAATTGATTAGCAATTAAGTGAAATGACAAGACATTATCATTATTTCGAGTTACTTTAACGTATATTCCATATGTATACAGCACAGTACTTTGAAATCGTCACTGATCTGTGAAGTATAGATTATTGGGTTACAATCTATAAATTTCGTTCTTTTGAATTCTTTTATACAAGGAAACAAATTTATCCTGACAGTTTATTTATGGATATATTCAGGTCAGTAAGATTTTCAGTACTTTCTAGTGATTAAATATAGATTAAAAAGTGAAGATCAATATCTACATGTTATTAGTTATAGTAAAAATGCTACAATTAGAATCTTTTCAAGTATTATTCAACTTATTCTATCAACTTCATCTCAGCTGATTACAAAATAGAAGACGCTAAAACTAAGTTAAATGCTGAATACATTGGACTGTGCATTTCCTCTGACTTTTCCTGATCTTCTCATAACATGTTGATTTCTAGAAACACGTTTCGTTTAAACATCCTATTAAAGGAAGTTAACACAGTCTGGTATTATTCAGTCTCTACTTTTACAATTCGTTAATTCTTATATTCGACCTGTTCTTTTTATATAGCTTCCCCTTAATCTTTACTGAGTTAACTAAGACCCTGAGAATCCTTTCTATACAAAACTCTTTCATTCCGTCTGTCATATAGGGTGGAAATAGAACTAATTATAGATGACTATATGCTCGAACGACTAGACATAAAAACTCTACCCTACCTTATTTAGCATATATTTAAGGTGATGAGAAAGATGTAAGGCAGAAAATTACCTGGCTTTCTTTTTTCCCTATTAATTCAAAGGTGAAGGCAGTTCGACTCACTTGTGAATTGGAAAGTCAGGAATGGGAGCTTTCAGTGTTAGATTGTTGCGTAAGAGCGCAAGAAAATGAGAAGTTAAACACTTGCGTTTACAGGAAACCCACACATTCAATCAGATATTTGAATTTCCTATCACTCCACACTATGTCAGTAAACATAGGACTGGTGATGTATTTATGTAATAGACCACAAAAACTAAATAGTACAAGAGACAAACTTAGGCAGGAAGTAGTACATATAAGAGAAGCTTTGGAACTTAGTAGTTATCCTGATAAATTATTCAGGAAGTATGTAGGAAAATGTAAAAATAAAATTAATGATAACAGTAGTGACAGTGATAATAATATCATTAATGATGACATGCAAGTCTAATATGCACAGTATAATGACAACACCAACAACAGGGAATATAAATCATCAGTAGTGATTCCATACAAACAATGAACCTCGCAAACCTTACAGAGAATTCCTAACAATGCAGGAACAAAAGTGGCTGGTATTCAAATCTACAAACTCAAGTGGAAATAAACTTTGTCGGTTAAAGCATCCTGTGGAACAGCAAATTTAATAAAACAATTTCATCTATCCAATACCCTGCAGTGATTGTCAGGTCAAATACATGGGCCAAAGTAGTAGAACGGGGTCACTCAGACTGGAGGAGCACAAAAACCTAGCGAAATTTAGACTACTTGACTCTAATAAAATAAGAAATGTGGGGAATAGTTCAGCCATAGATAGCACTACATGGAATTACACACAGTCATACAATAGAATGGAATGAGATGGCTTTTTCTGAAATCCAAGGTAACAGGGTGGAGGGAGAGATTGATAACGGAAGCTTCATTTATCGAATCAACTCAAAATACATGTAATAGTTATGATTCAACACCTACCCAACCGGACATCTGGAAAATCCTACTACCCCTACGATGACAAATAGGAGAGAACAAAGAAAACTACGGAAATCTTGTTTCGAAGTTGCGTGGTTATAACTGATATGATTATAAAAAACAAATTTTTTTCCGAACGTCATTCAGTAAACAATGCTGTTTCACTGTCTGATATATCTAATAAATAAATTATTATGGAACGGCACACTACCACAGTGCTCAATTTTTACACATACTATAACATGACTTATTATTGTTTTTTATTCCTTCACGTTCCCAGTGGAACATAGGGCTTCAGGCTAGGGGTCTGAAGATTCAGTAGCACTTTTGTATATTTTTTTGGGGTGGGGTTTGCTAGCCTCATGCTTAGCCTTCCCTCTTTACCAGCCTTACCGCTGGCTTCACGAGGTAAAGGAGCGTGTCTGTCGGGGATCGAACTTCGAACCGGATGTGAGGTTGGTGAGCATTCTATCGCTGTGCCACCAACGCTTATGACTTATTATAATGTTATATCTGTCCAAACCAAGTTCACTTTTAATAGATTGAAAAAAGTTGGGGAATGGGTATGTGATATGCATTATTTTAAAAGATTTCAAATTTCCCCATGAATTAGTATATTGTTATCAATTTTTTCACTGGATCTAATTTTTATATTCATATTCTTATTGATAATCCCATCCAAGCATTGATGGAAACAAAACACGTAGTTCAGCGAGGAGTCTCTTTTCGGCGTCACTAATCATCAGTATCCAAAGTTGTTCTGGAAAGCACTGCGACGCAATCATATATATCCAAATACGAAGTCCCTTCGATGTCATGCAATGAATTATGCTGATTCGATCAGATCATGTATGCCCTAATTGCAGCGGAATATTAATCCAAGGTCCTTTGCCCAATACGAACTGATTTTAGACGAATGTCAAAGATTCGCCAAATAAATCAACTTGGTTGCCAAGAAACGGTCGCAGTCTGCCGTAACCCAGCTCAACAACAGCCTAAAGCAGATGAAACCTCATGGCAGAACCCACAAAATTTGTGTTCAATTATTCCTAAGTACCTGCAACTGACGTGCAACTGGAATTCCTATCTCTGGGCCCGAAATTCTGCGATATCAATTTCAACGCCGAAAAACTTTATGCTCAGGTTCGGTTTGAAAATCCAATTAGGCAAACAAACGATCTCATCCCATCTTCTGAAGATGAGTTACAGAGATTCAAGTCAACAATCATCGTCTGTTGCCGCCAATACTTGAATATGGAATTTAATTAAATAACTTGCCACCCGCATCCGAAGCATCTGTAGTTCAGATGTTCTGAAAACAGAACTAGACACTTTGAGAGAATCTTCATCCAAAATGATACCAACAGAACTCCATAAATTCACTTGCGTCTAAAGAGAAACTCTACATAACTTGATTTCAAGGAGATTTAGCAAGCAATATTTATAAAATTTCGCAGCAACGAAGAATTGTGTTCTCCAGTCTCCCACTGATCTGCAGAAGCCTCAAGGACAAGATCCTGCATTTGACCACTTCTATGTGCACATATCAGTTCACCTGCTGCTGTGGAGTCAGTTACATCGGTCGTTCGACGGTCACCCTGTCCAAGAGGATTGAAGAACACTATCCGGCATGGCTGCGGAAAGTCAATAATGGTGCAAAAAGAAGTGCGATAATTGAACACCTGTTTAACACTGATCATTCCATTTCAACAAACGCCTCCTCCTTCAAAGTAATCTACAGAGTCAAGAATAACTTCTCAAAGGCAATACGATTTCGTCTTCTTTGTATCGCTGAAGCTCTGGCCATTCAAATAGAAAAACTGGAGCTGTGCATCAAAAAGAGAATTACTCAACCACTTCTACTGTCATGGTAACAACTTTGTTGACTTTGATGACTTAATTTTGCTTCTTTGCCTGTTCTTTAATTGCTTATAATTCTTGTATTCATTTAGAACTCTTAAGTAATTTCATATTATCTACTTTGTTCCTATATGTATCCTGAGTAAAACTCACTCATCAAACTATTCATATTACTACATAAATTCTTTTAACAACTGTTTGTGACAACTCATCACCTTTGTTACTACCCTAATTTCATTAACACCTAATTTTCCTGACTGATTTTGTATTACGTAACTCCAGTTACCAATCTTCACCTGTTTATTTAAAATAACCATAACCAATTGTATTTTTGTCTGACAAACTTAATGTACACATACATACGAAATAACCTAAATATGTATTTGCGATTGTACAGCTAAGAAAAATGAATTCGCCGAAAAGAGACTCTTCTCTGAACTACGTGTTTTGTTTTCATCAATACTCTTGCTGAACAATATTATCAATGTAAATGTCCTGTTTTAACCAGTACCACTGTAATGAGAAAATTTGGTGTAATACTGTACTATATACTGAAATTCCATATTTGTACCAAAATATCGTTTGAAATAAAGCAGTTACTATTATAATACACTTATATATCCATATATATACATTATAGCACATTGAAATGATGGTTTAAAGGATATTTAACATGCAGAAATGTAAAATCAAAGCACATGTAGACAAAACATAAACAGTATTTCAGGTAAAGTATAATTATATTTCAATAGTTTACACACAATGATAAGTTTTGTTATTGGTAATATTTCGAGCAAAATTACTGCCCGTGTTCACACCACTGTTGGAATTGTTTGATTCACACATTTATGATTTGTACTCACATATATAGTTAATTATTTTTGCTCATTCATGTTTTTTTGTATTTAAGTTATATTCCACGTTCATTCCAAGTTGTTGATAGTTGTACTGAGTCACCCTTGTTACATGTATCCGGTGTAACTTTAATGAATATCGATACTGTTCTAAGTCTTTCTTTCCATTTGTTCATGTTAGTTTTTCGAATAGAAACATTGTTCCAATCGATATTGTGGTTTTTGTCCCATGCATGTGCAGCTATCGATGAATTTTTTTCAAGATTCCTGTAGGCTTGTGTTCCTGTTAGTTGACCTTTGTTTAGGCGTTTATGTTCATTCACTCTTATTTTGAGTGATCTGGACGTTTGCCCCACATATTTAGTCGGACAGTCAGCACAAGATATTTTATAAATCAAGTTGTTTTTATCCATTATTTTCATTGGATCTTTCAGTTGATTTATTTTATTTTGATTAGATTTGTCGGTTTGAAAGTTGTGTGAATGCCGATATTTTTGAGGTTTTTTTGAATTGCCTCTGATTTACAATTTTTATATGGTATTGTGACTGTTTTTCTTCATTCTTCCACCCTGTTATTCTCCGGTTTTACTCTCTTTTTTCTCTTTTTTATATTATCTTTTATAAATTCTTTTGGGTAGTTGTTTTCGAGTAGCATCTTGAATAGGACGTTTATTTCTTTACACTGGTCCTCTGGCGTTGTTGTAAGTCTACGTATTCTATCTGCAAGACCTTGTATTAATCCTTGTTTCACCGTGAGTGGATGAGCTGAGTGATAATCGAGGAATCTTCCAGAGTGTGTGGTTTTTCTATATAGCGTCATTTTAATGCTACCATCTGTTATTCTTTGTATTTTGCAGTGTAAGATAGGCAGTTCCCCAATTTCATTCTCTACTTCCATAGTGAATTTTATTGAGTCGACATGGCTGTTTATGTGTGAGAAGAGTTTCTCAATATCGTTTTTTTCACTATTACTAGTGTGTCGTCTACATATCTCCACCAACATTTCAGTGATGACATGAATGGTTCTCTTCCCAATAATCCATGAATATGTCAGCTATTGTTGGTGAGACAGGCGATCCCATGGCTACTCCTTCATTTTGTTGTTGGTATATTTTCCCTTCGAATGTTAGTCAATTACAGAAAAATAGTAATAGACTGTGACTTATCAATAAAGTTTTCAAACAACAAACACATCTATGAATCCATTCCCAGAAGTGTTGTGTTTTCCTTAAACCAGTGTCGACTACATATGTTATACAAGTAGCTCGATGACTCACAGCAGATCTGTATAGACTACAGAGAGTAACCTGTAATGAGAACAAAACTTGTAGTTGTTTGTGTGGTGGTCATGGCATAACCAATTAGTTTGTATTTGCTACCTTTTTTTCCAATTAAATTATAATTCACAGTTAGATGATATACAGAAATTTCGCCTTGCAGTAAAACAGCTGGACTGATTTTATCATCATAAGTATGTTATCATACTGGATATAGTTAAAAGAAACACAGCTGGAAACAATTCGTTGACTAAAATTTTAAAAATATTTAACACCTTACATGCTGAGATTTGTACAAATACAGTTTACTGATTTACCTGGTTATTCGGTTTTACAATAAATCATAATTATGCAGAAATAAGGCGAAATCTTGACCATAGGTAGCGTGAAATGATCTTCCATACGCTATTAGATTTAGTTGGCTTGAAGACACTTAATGTGGAAACAAGTTTATTTCAGAATCTGCATTGGTTTAGGAGACAAAATGAAGGGAAACACAATGAACTGATTAAAATATATTTAAAGAAAAGTTAGAGCACCCTCTTTTGAATGACGGGATCATTGTATCAAAGCCTTCTATTCATCATGTATTGTAATTTCAGTTTCAGGCTCTACATTTTAGTAATTTTTATCTGTAAAGATAAGTAAGGATATGTATAGGACTGTTTATTTGATTTTTGTCAAATTCGCTAAGGCAGATTCTTTAGCATTCTTTAGCCAACGGGCGATCGAACCTAGGACCTACAGGTTACGAGGGGAACCCGTTGAACATATAACTACTGAGACAGAATCAAAAGGTCAATGAATTCTAGTGACTAACACAGTTGTCTGGAGTCCTAATGGAAAATTGTGACCAATGAGGTCAACCATGCTGGATGTGAGGATAAACACTCGTCGATGACTATGGCTGTTGGTAGCGTTAGTATCATGAATTGGTAGAAGTTGAAATTCTTCAGCCATCGGGTCGCTTTCGAATGGCTGAATGGTCCACGAAATTACCTTCATAACCTGAAGATCCTGTATTCGACATCCGGCGGGGTGATGGGTGTGCAATGCTAAAGATTCCCGAGCTTGAGCGAAATAGCAATCCAGTACCTCTTGTTTTTCACTGGTTCTCTAACTAACGTTAATCCGTGATCAAATGTAAAGCAAATCAAATTTCTATAGAATTTTATCTGAAGAACATTTCTGCTCTCTTCACTTCCTAAATGGAGGACCAATAATTAAAACAGTCTGAATTAAAGCTCATGGTGAGACCACTGAGAGCACTAGCAGGAAATAATTAAGTTCGGTGAACATTTGTATATGAAAAGAAGACTAGGTAAATCAATCCAGAAATAAGTACGATGCATGATAATATTCCTGTACATCATTGAATGGGAGTCGGTATTACAGATTATAGTTTTTTATTCATCGTTTGCGTCCAACAAATAATTACATAATGAACAGTGACTTGTACTGGAAATTTTTTTCTCTGTCAGTCTATTTGGAATAAGTTGTAATATCCTCCTTGAAATGAATAGGGACCAGGACTAAAACAATAACTGATAGAAAGTTTTACGGGATATCGATAAGAATTTCCTTGGTACTTATGTTCCTTTATTGTTTCAAATCTTGAAATATCATCTACTCGTACAGGGACTATACAGAAACGAAACATGTTTTACTTCATAACTTCTCAGTCGTCCTATCCTGCCCTACTGATTATCCGACTAGACCTCTTGTTAATTTCAGTCACACTTAAAGAGACAAGAGCAGGTTTTTAATTATTGATGGAAGTGTCTAAAATAGCTTTGGACCAATAGACCACTAATGATGCAACAGTTAAATGAAAATCCGTGTCGAGTAGAAGCGAAAACAAGCAACCCTTAGATTATTGGTATCACACTTTGACAGGTAAGTTACTGGCCTCATCAATAGTAGTCTGTCAAATCAGTGCTATAATAGATAAAATGAATTTATTTCGTTGTTAAAAGAGAATTGAACATTCAGGGTACACCTCAGTAGGAGTTTTTTAAGACGCTCGGTGGATATATAGATGTTTATTGCCTTTGAGTGAATAAGTTCGCATATGTAGCATGTTGTTTCAGTCAGTGGGACGTTTGTGAACAATGACGTGACATCTAATGAAATCATGGTCTTGTTGGATACGTTGAAGTTTTCGACTGAGTCGATAAAGTCAAATGAATCTCGAACTGAGTGGCAGGAAACGTGTCTTCTGATCGATTCTGGTAGGTCTGCTAACCATTTAGCTGTACGGTGATATGGTAAATTGGTCATGCTGAGAATCGGTGGAAGAGGTTTACTCTTCTTGTGTACCTCAATAGAAAACGTCAACGTATCCAACAAGAACATGATTTCACTAGATGTCACGTCATTGTTCATAAAATGAATTCAATAAAATCCAATAAATTTGAGTCAATAAGGGTTTAAAAAGGGAATCCATGATGAAAAATTATACTGCAGAATATAATGGAGAAGATTTGTAGCTCAAGTGGGTAATTCTGATGTAGTTGTGTTGGAGTCAAATTGAAGTATACACTAAAGATGTTACCTAATTTATTTATTTATTTTTATTTATTTAAATTCATCAAGGGGAATAAATGCATGATGTTACCTAATGGATGAATGAAAAATTTGCAAATGAACCATCCGTCACAGAGAACACAATTGCATTAAAAACACTGAAGAATGTTTCTTGATGTTATAATCACATGCACAGAAACAGGAATAAAATTCTTTTTGAGCTTTTACCTAATGTACATCCATTACGTGGCAGATCTGATAATGTACATCCGTCTTCCTGTCTATAAAAATTGTTATCTTCTGTAATTTACATGTAAATGGAATGTAGTGAGCACATAATCTTTTAATTTCATATGATTAAAAAAAAAACACAGTCACTTGAAGGGAACAGACGAAATAATGCTATTCAAATATTTATTTTAATTGTTTGATATGGCAAAAATGTTCAAACTTTTAAATTTAAGGTGGTTCATTGGTTTGATTGTTTAGTTTTCAGTTGATGGGTCATCGGTTTGAATCCTACCTCACTGATACACTGTTTTTCTTGAGAGAGAGGAATACTAATGTATCTGTTAATGTAATTATAGCTGTTTCAGTATGCTTTTAGAATCTACGCACAAATATTTTGTATTTTACTGATATTTTTATTTTTATATTTTTTATTTGAGTCTCTACCTGATTAACACCTTCTGCCTTACGTAACTCATCTAAAGTTTACAGTTCTTATAACAAATCTTTGGAACGGACGAAGATGTCACAGCCAGATAAGTTTAGGATAGTAAGAAAGACCTTCGTTAATCTGGAATTAGTCTAGATGTCAGTTGTCCTCAGCATAAGGAACACAATGTGAAGCCAGTGTTTTTATATGGTTCAGGAACTCAACAAGAGCTGATGAGCAGCACTGCCAACTGGCTGATACAGGCTTTCTTCAGTAGTTGCTTTTGCTGGCTCTTTACTAGAAATTAGATGGCCAGAATGGACAAGCAAGCAACTCTCTCAACGAATCAACCAAAAACCTGATATCTAACAAATATGGCGAAGTAAATGGATAGACCACATGCTGAGAATACAGCGCCAGGTCATTGCTCGAATGGAAGCCAGATAAAAAAGACGAATTGAACGTGTGTTTAAGGGTGACACAGAGGAAGGAGATTGTTTGACGGCGAGTTGAGAGCATATGGATGATTGTGGTGCCAGCTAAACTGACTACAGATTCCAGAGTGAAATGGAGACGTGCTGCTGAAGCACTATTTTTCACTCGGAACCCAAAGGAATAATAATGTTATTAATAATAAGAAACTTAATTACATGAAAAATGATGCAACAATGATTTATTAGATGGAAGGTAATTTACCCTTCTCGTTTATCCTTCTTCTTTTTCTGCTGGTTCACCTTCTGTTTCCGCACGTAGACTGGGATTAGAGAGACAGCTAAGCAATGGAAATGCGTAGCGTCATTGAAGCTTTATCTGTGTATCATTCATGTGCGGTGATATTTACTCAAGTGTTTCAGACTTCTTACAACTTGATACTAATATAAAACTGTATCTCTTCAAAATGTCTTCATACTATGGACTGTTAACACTGAGGGAAGGAGTAGGATGCTCTTCGTCACAAAGAGGTTGGATACACTAAATGATACACAAATATTATCTTTTTAAATTATTTCTTCCACTGTATTTGTGGAGAAACGCAGATATTTTTTCCCACTACACTGGCGCAGTAGAATGCTCGCCAACCACGCATGTGGTCCTGGCTTCGATGCCCGACCACAGACGCACTCCTTTACCTCTCTAAGCCAGTAGTGGTACTGGTAAAGAGGAAAGGTTGGGCATGAGGCTAGCAACCGTATCCCGTAAAAATAAATGCTACTGCTACCGAAACTTCAAGCCTCTGGTTTGAAGTCCTACGTTCCACTGCGAATTTATTGGTAATATAAAAAGACACTATGCTTCATTCATACTTATCCATACTCAAACCAACTGGAACAAAATTTCGGAATGCTAGTCTATAGAGACATCTAATTCGTAGGGAAATTAACTGTGAGTTCCTGCAGTTTATTCTAGCTTCATGAAACTAATCCAATTTATCAAAAGAAGAACATGACAGATAGAATGAAAGATAGAAGCTTACTGTTCGATAAGAGAAATTATTGTATTTCTTTTATTCTTTGCATAAATAAACCAATTTATCTTTATTGTTTTCAATCGGATTATACGGAAGGCTGACTTTTTCGATTCCTGCTAGGTATTATCATTCTATCAAGTAAGTTACATTAAACGCTTGTATTGTTGTAAAGCAGTCAGAGTAGGATAGGCCAAGACAGCACTAGGAATTAGGACGATTGTGATATATACACAAGTGAACTGTTAATTTATATGATATATTCTATGAGTAATTTGAGTCAGTTATTGAAGTAATATGAATCACAGATGAAAATCACTATTAAGTCAAGTTACTGTTATATTTGGTGAATCCTTGAAGTGGTGAGCTAAGTCTACGTTGACTGTGAAATAAATAGTGCAATATAAGTATAAAACTTGGGCAGTGTGGTAGAGTACATGAAAGAGTGGATATCACTACATACAGATAACCACGGACATCAGTTAGACTGGGTAAACTTTTATTATAATGAAGGTTTTTGTATTTCCCAATGAATGAAAAACAAAACGATTTGTTTTTTTTACTGACGTTTTGCTATTTAATGCTGCTAACAGCTTTATCAAAGTATTATTAAACTTTCGTTCAAATTTTAGACAGAGGAAACATCAAGAATGCTAGAGAAATTTTATAAGCCCGCCTGGTATTCCACTGAGTCGTCAATCAATAGACACATCGAGATAGACAAAATTTACCAACCGACAAGAAGGAAATCTCACACACAAAGGGTCAAAGTTCAGGTCAAGGAAACAATCAGTTCCAATACCACAAGTAGCCTAGAGGATGTGAAAACACACGCACACAACTAATCACGACGTTAAACGTCACCAGGAGAGATGACTGATAAACTCGTGGAGAAATATAAAAGCTCACTTCAAATTGAAGTATGCGCTGAAGATGTTGCCTAGTGAGTAGGACACTGAAAGCTTCGCAAATTAACTATCCAGCTCAGATAACACAGTCACACCAAAATCATCTACCTGAGCTACATCATTTATATACATATGATATATAATAGAATAATTATGCTGGGTGCAGTAGATCTTGACACTCATTTCAGGGTAGTGAAAGTTTAACTTGCTTCTCCTATCCTACTTTTGGTATCCTCATCCATTCTGCCTGTATTTGAGACTATGCTGCTTATTATTAGTGAAGGAAGCGATTTCCTTCAAATTTCTCCCGTTGATGGTGATTGATGCTTTTTGTGTTTGCTGGTTGCATATCTAGGTCACATCTGTCTCCTTTATGTTCATTTGAAGTCTTATCTTTGCTGCTTGTCTTTCCTGCCAACCTGTTAGTTATCTTCGAGTTTGTGTGACATTACACCTAAATCATCTTCAGAGTTCATATCTTCCAGTGTTATTTCCATCAGTCCAACGTATGCATGTCTCCTCGCTCCCTATGGTGTGTTGTATGATCCAACCCACCACAGTCAGGAATACTATCAGTGACAGTAGGCAGTCTCCTCTGAATTCCGGCTTCCCTTCATATTCCATTGTGAATTATTTGGCATTTGACATCGTCAAATACCTATTGCATGATGCTGTTTGAGACTAGGGGCACTACATTCCATAGTGTTGGAGTAATTCCCTGGTCACTTCACGATCAACGCTGTAGAAGACCTATCTGTTGTCCATTAAGTCAAGATACAAAGTTAAACCCCGTTCTATCCTCTGTTTGATGATGATAAGTAGCGTTGCATTTTGAGTTGCAGATAATTAGTTTTTCTTATTCAGGAAGGTGTTTCGCACTCACAGCATCTTTTAGCCTGTCTGAGATGATGCGGCTTGATATTTCAACTGGAATGGATAGGAGTGTGATTCCATACCAGTCTTCGGACAGCCTGACTTAGCCTTTTATATTAGATAAGTTCGTTTGGTATAAGACATAGTGACACATTGTTAATAACCCGATAACGTTTTCAGCACAATTAACTGTTCATTATTATATCGGTGTATTCACGTAAATTCATAGCCTACCTTATTCATTTTCAATTGCTGATGGTTTTTATGGTAATTTTCCATGTACCTCTTATAGGGATTGCTTTTTGTTGCAAGTAAACAAATAGACATTTAATTTGAAATATATTCTAAAAGTACATGAATTCTATACTTCAATTAATAACGTCACCATTCTTTGGGAGTTTAACAAAGTAACAATGTGCAGGTTCAGTGAAGTCTCCGTTCCCAGTTGGTGAGAAGAAGTATTCCATGCGTTCTACGGTGAGTTGATGTTCGATGAGATTTCTGTGGGCTTTCAGTGGTATTTCGGGAGAGTTATAAATAGTGGCCAATATAATTGTCTTTTGAATAAAGATCACCTCAGCGTTTTCTTTGTTTCTTCTCTTTAGTGAATATCTTTTCATCCTTATCACTCATTGGTTGATCAAGTTATTTGAAACAGTGTCCTCAGGTCTCTTTAACCTTGATTAACTGCTTTGATTGCCAGTATGCTGTATAGCTGTGTTTCGTCTTTTTTAGCACTCCTCTTCAACTGTTTATCTGAAGCCTGAGCTAAGCTTCTCCTTTGATTACACAGTGTTATACACTGTGAGAATTTATCAAAATAAATTTTATTCATAATGGAATTACACTCTACCACAGTGAACAAGTTCTATTATAGTAGTATTCTACGAAAGCTCCGCAACTAAACCAACCAGCTCAGAGAACACTACTAATTGCAAGTTCTATTCTTATACAATCAAAGTCCTCTTTCTTATTCTTGCTTTCATCAAGAGAAGACAAATAAGCTGGCTGGCTTTACGAAGGCTTTTACAAGCCCGCTGTGTCATTTCGCCTTTTAGATTTCAGCGTTCCTTTTCATATTTTTCTTTTGTGTTGAAGTTTCCCCAGCACTTTGATTAGTTTCATGGAGTAGATTCCCTAGACTCACGCCCAACCCTCCCTCTTCACCTGTGATTTGAACCGGCTAGACAACTAGGGAGCCACTAAACTATGCGCATTTATTTAGTTAGCTTAATCAATAAGAATTGACGGTTTAAAGTTACGGGAGAGATGCAAAAAGTGATCAGTTAAAAATTTCAAACAACAGTTTATTAGTAAAAGTTAACAGATTGTCAGTCAACAAGAAATATGAATTCTGAGGTATATGAAGTGTGAAAATAGCTACAGAATTCAAGGTCACTTAGTTTGCAAGCGCTGGCAAAGAGTTATTTCTTGATCAATAATTTGTAAGATAATGATGATTAGAAAGAATAGGAAAGTTAATTACTTTACGATAGCAAGATACAAATGAATTCTTGAAAATTAATTTGCTGCACGCTAGTGACTGACTACAGAGCGAAGTTTTGTTTCATTATAGCTTGGCTCCACAACGTACTTTTGGTACAAGTATGGAATTTTCAGCATGTGATACTGGTAGCCCAAATTTTGCAGGACGACTATTGATATCAGGTTTGCGTTGACAGGGGATGGAATTCAGGACTACGTGCTGGTCGTCGAGAGTCCTAGCCACTGTGCCTGCAGTTCTAGCAGGAAGTTGCGACCAGTGGCGTCCAACCGGTAGAGAGTTAGAACATCCACTCGCCAGCTATGACACTGGCTGGCGGCCAAGTTAGAATTCATAGGGTGGCTACTGAGCCGGGTGTTGGTGACTGAATGATCTACGAGCTCGCATTGTAACCGGAAGGTCCTGGAGTTTAGCCTCGTTGGGTACTTACTGATGATGAGTCCGAAGTTGAAACGATACAGCTGACCAGCACTCCCTGGTTTTCAGTGCTTCTCTAACTGACATCAGGCCGTGATCAGACTTGAAACAAATTAGCTTGAATAGTAATCATTTTAATATAACAAAATGAAGTAACATAATGGAGTTACTATTACAAGGATAGGTGTAGTTCTATTTGTAAGATGGCTATGACGAAGAAAGGAGCTGTACAAAGTTTTTGTTGGACACAAAGATTCGGCTTGTTTTGATGAATTTCGATCGCTTGCGTCGTTTGTAAAAGTTGAACTCTTAGAGAATGTTCATGCATTTATTCCCCTTGGTGAATTTGAATAAAGCAAAAACAACGGTGATTTGTGGGATGGGGAGGTGTTGTAACCCGGGTCAGATTCTGTTTTAGTCCACCATTCCTAGTCAAACAATTTGGATTCCATTTTATGTGAAGTGCTTCTGATATTAGACGTTCCTAATGATTTCTGAAATTTTTCTGGATAATGATTTCAATATTGTCAATATCAATTTTGTGACCTGATTCTCTAGCGTGTAGACCTATGGCTGATGATTTTCTCAAGCTTTTCTAGTTCACTTGGATTTCTCGGTGGTCAAACAGATGCTCTACGGTGTTTGCTTCTTCTGATTTTCATTTCTCGAGATGTTTGTCTGATGTATATCACAGCAAATTCCAAGCATTTTCCTTTATAGACACAATTAGACAGAGAATCTTCAGGGATTTGGTCTTCTAAACGGACAAGGTTGCTTTGTAGTGTGTCTGTCTGATGTTTTGTAAAAAACTACAATGTTATGCTTATTGAGTACTCTGTTGATATCGTTTAACGTCTTTGATGTAAGTGGAATGACAACTGTTGAGGTTCATGTCTTCGGAATACGTTTTGAACCACGTTTAATGTCTGTTGATTTTGTTGACGAAGTCCCTTGGGTAGTTGTTTTGCTTGAGAGTTTCAGTAATGTTTGTATTTCTTCTTCCTTTTCTTTCTCATCCGTTATCAGAGAGTGTGCTTGTATAAGAAGACTTGAAACAACTGATACATTTGCGCTGATGAAGTGTCATGATCCGAAGTCTAAATATTTATTGGAGTGGGTTTTCTTCCTGAATACAGATATACTAGAATGTCCGTTTTCCTTCCTCATAACTAGACAGTCTAGAAATGGTAGTTCACCGATGTCTGATTCTGCTTGCGAAGTAAATTGGATTCTGGGAGATAGTTTGTTCAATTCCTCCAACAATGAATTGCGTAGATGTCGTTTTAGCACTATAAAAGTATCATCTATATATCTTAACCATATTTTAGGAGTGAGTATGCTTGAAAAGATGTTATCCTCGAATCTATTCATAAAACAATCGATGGCTATTGGGGAAACTGGTGAACCCATAACAATACCATTTGTCTGTATATATAAACTCCCTATAAATGTAAAATAATTACTTTCTAGACAGAATTTTAAGCTCTTAATTATTTCACTAGTGTTCGATGAACATCTGTGTGATAGTGTTGTATCTGATTCTAGTAGACTGGAAATGATATCAAGACTTTGGGTGATCGGGATACAAGTATATGAGAACAAGAAATATAAGCAGGATTTTCTAGATTCTACTTTAATAATACTTTGATAAAGCTATTAGCAGCATTAAATAGAGAAACGTCAGTAAAGACAATTTCGTTTTGTTTTTCATTCATTGAGAAATATTAATAACCTTTATTATAATGAATATCATATAGGCAATGCCCAAATTTTTTCAAACTGTGAAAAGTGAACTTGATTTGGTCCTATATAACTGTGTCTATCAGTTTAGTTCGATGGTTCAATCCTACTCATAAATGTTTCATTATTAGTTTCTCAATTCACTCTATTTTGGTCACAATTTTAGATTGAACTAATTTAATTTTTTTTTCATTATTTTGGTTAGTAATGTTTCATTGAGTCTCACTACTTATACCATAGTGTAGATTACATTTATATAACGATCAAAATCAAAATTTTGATAATTTCAGAAAGAAAGTTTGAAATATGCAACAGACAAATGCAGTGTATTTATGACTGCCGATGTTGAAGAATTCTGAAGACATCAAAGTACCATTTAAACAATAGAATCATGTTCCAGATCTTCTAGTAGCTTGATTAACAGTAAAAAATATTCCTAAGGATGCTTAGTCGAAATGAACCTTTTAAATAAAATAGTTAAAAGAGTAGATGCATTAAAAAAACACGGACCAATCGCCCAACAAATATGCAGGAAAAAGTGGAGATGGATTGGACACTCGCTGAGGAGACCGCTGGGTGACATCGCGCGTCAGGTCATAGCTCGAGTGGAACCCGAAAGGGAAGTGGCGAGTGGGACATCCAAGGGTGACATGGAGGAGATCGTGTGAAGAGGAGTTGAAACAGCATGGACTAACATGGATGCAAGTGAAAAGTACAGCAGAAGACAGAAGCAAGTGGAGACGTTTAGTTGAAGCCCTATGTTCCACTAGGAACCCAAGGGAACAATAATAATAGTAATACAGTTAACTGTGTAATGTATGGGCGAACTTGTCAGACAAACCAATGAAACCCACTTTTGTAGGAAGACTGTTTCAAACAGTTTTCCAAAAGAACCCATAGATATATTAAGATTTTTCAGAAATAAAGAGAGCAATGGCAAAAATAAAATACATTTCCACTATTGCGTTTGTAGCCTACAAATCAGCTTAATTTTTGTAATTAAAGTTATTGACCTAGAAAAAGACTTTGCCACCATTTTATTGGATAATTTTTATCCTCTTCAAATATCTACTTCCTTCCTATATCTTTTCTTCCATGATATATATTTTCAATATATATGTATATACATATATATAAATATAGTATATATATATGATATATTTTGAAACTCCAGGATTTATTAATAAGCTCTCCAAAATTTACAAAATCTCTATTCCTTGGAGAAATTAACACAAGATAACGGTAATAGTGACATTTAGAACTGGTGGGGAAGAATTGTAGCTCAGGTGGGTGATTTTGATGTGGTTATGTTCGCTGAGCTGGTTAGTTAATTCGCAAACTAACAACTATCCAGCTCAGGGAATATAACCATATCCAGATAGTAACATTTATTCCAGTAGGCAATGTAATACTTACAGTTTTGTTCACTGTTAAACACCCATCTATAATTAAGTTATTTATATTGTTGTTCCCTTAAGTGTCGTCTGAAATGTAGGGCTTCAACATCACGTCCTCATTTCTCCTTATAGTCTGCAATCCTTTTTAGCTGGTTACAACACCATTGTGCATAATCTTTCATCTCCTTCTACTCTTCCTCTCAAGATCTCCTCTATATTCCCCTTGAAGGCGCAAAGTACGTCGTGTACTAATTATTAAATTGTTCATAGAACGCATTTATTTGAGGAAGGAGTCTAAAATAAACAAGATTTAATAGATAAATAAAGATGGGCAGAATTATTTTATTGATTACAAAATTAACTGAAAAAGGACAAACGAAACAATGTCAGAAACTGTTTGAAGTGATAATAATATCAAAATTAGGGACAAAATAAGGGCATTCAATTTTACATGTTTGATAAAGTAACTCTGAAGTCCACAATCCAAGGGGCATTGCACTTCTTAAAATCATGGGAAATAATTGTTGATTCTGCCAATAATTGGCAGAAGTTAGAATTCATGGATTGGCCATTGGATCGGATCCCACTGGCTTTATACTCTACGAGCTCGCTAGGCTTGTAACCTGAATGTCCTGTGCTCGAACGTTGTTGGTGAGTGCGTACTGTGAAGAGTCACAAGCTAGCATGAAGAAACAGCTGTCCAGTACTCCGTACAGGTTTTTCAATGGCTTTCTAAATGATGTCAGCTGATGGTGAAATCCCCCAACCAATTTAACCAAGAGAAAAAGCAAAATGCCTCACCTTTTATTCCTCTGTTTGTCATTTAATGGCCAAGGCAAACAGACTAACTGTCTGTGTTTCTTTTGAACACAAAAGTCTCTCTTCACTTCATAAATAATCATGACGTTTTCTATTTAACGATATTGGAAGATGTTCATAAAGTTGATAAAAAGTTTTAAAACAATTGTCAGAATTGCGTGAACCGAGGAAGCCGACCTAATTTTCCAGAATACAACTTTTTACAGCTCTTCTTTCTAGCAGTGTGCTGTTCGTGTGGGAAATTAATTGTCCCCACTATACTTCTACTTGTATTTACTGAATTTTCAATGTTTGTTTTTCTTCACCAGACGAACCACATAAAGCCGTCTTTGATTTAGATGCCAATGGTAACATTTAGACTGGGAGATTCAAGGTTGGGTTATCTTCTCCCACTTTTATCACAGAAAATTGTCATTTATTGAAATTACTTGAGTCATTAAAAAGAAACCGAATTTAATCTTACTTATGTCAGTAGTGCAAAAGCACAGAAACCTTCATTAAACTCATTTTTTGTGTTCTTATAATTTTCGGCATTTCGCTTTTCATAACTTAGTAACTTTGTTACACATGTAAAGTAATTACTTGTGTTGTCATCAGCAGACAGTCATGAGATTTTAAGTTGGCGAATTGTTTCCAAAATATCTTGACTGTCAGTTGGATTTGAGTTAGATTAGTTTTGCCGAGTGAATTCAATATCCATTGATAAACTCGGAGTAGTATGTGTGTTAACTGCTGATTCATTTGAGTACCAGACTTCTAGAAATTCCTTGTCAATTTTGGTGTCTCCTCTGTTCAAAACTTCTACATTCTCCCAGTTAAATTGATTTCCATAATTATTCACATCCATCCATGTGAAAGAATACATATTTTTGTCTTTTCACAGTTAATTTTTGTTCTTGGATTCAGATTCAAAGGTAACGCCCTCTTTGGCCGATGCAGTGTTTATCGGAGTTTATGAACTTCATTTTGTAAATGATATTAATTCTTTCTTCTTTTGGTGTTGAATCGCTTGCTTAGCACAAAACGAAATGAAGTGATTATGCTAGCGCAAGCCTGATGCCCAAATGAATCAGCAATTATTAAACACAATAGCATAGACCAACATTAGCGGCTTGTAAACAAAATTAAATGACAGGGGATTTCAAATTCCAAGTCAATAAAAATGACCAATAGAGGTGTAAATTATCAACCAATCACGAGAGCAATTATATCATTATGCATGGAGAATGTAAATAAGTTCATTTCATACAAGAGGTTGACCTGAAGATGTTGTCTAGAATTATAGCGAAAGCTTCGCATTAAAATCAATCACCTCAAAGAGCACAATGAAATTAAAATCACTCAACTGAGCTACAAATCTTTATTACATGAAAACGTTGTTGCATTTACACCTTGCTATAATTTGGCTAATAAAAAACCTTCATGAGCAATTAAAACATGATAATTACTGGTCAGCAGTATTGTTACAGGATATTTTTAAAGGTATGAATTTTATTTTATGCTATTTTATTGTATTTATTCGATGTTCAATACGTTTCCTGAGTGAAAACGATGATGTACCATAAGTATTCAGTAAATTAACGTTTTGAATTTTTGTTTTAACGCATTCATTCACTTTGGCGCCACACCATCTTGTGATTTCCAACGCGACTGTTGTGCTTCAATTCAGCGCACTGCTTGAGCCTACTACCCAGCCGAGGCACCAGATAAGTTGTACAACATTCTTATTTATTAAAATTGATATTTACTCTGTGCAGAAATACAACTCTCTTCACGACATACTACCCAGTCTCCAGTCTTTTTACTTTGCCTTTATTAATCAGTAATTACACACTAGGTAGAGTAGTGCTAAGAGCACTAAGAGGAGAAGTCTTTAGTAATTTCGATTAGTTGAGGTCTGTTTTGAGTATAACCAACACTTACAAATGAAACACCTTCAAATAGGGAGCATTTAGTATTCGCATAGTATATAACGCATGGTACAGTTTGAAGTTGCGATATATTATACATGCAGGTAATCAGCAGTCGAAATAAAATAGTGGTATCCTTTTACTTTTAAAATGTACGAAACTATATACTACTGACTGATTGTGATGAGTAGTTGAATACCACTCAAATCAACCAATTGCGCTTGCTAGCAAGATCGAGTTGGTGCATTAGCTAACCAGAAATCGGGTGGTTTGAAGTGATTCAGTTTTCTGAACTGAAACGAACCGGGTATAAGCTTGATGAACTCGGCGACGAATGAACGAAACAGCCTTTTGGTGTACAGATTACTTCGGAGATCTGGCTAGCAAGCACTACTAGTTGATATGAGTGCTATACAGCTACTCATCTCAAGCAATCACCAGCATGCCAATTTGCTTACTTTCTTGATTACCACTTATAGTGGTACTAAGCAAGTCACATCTAGTGATCTGAATAACTTACTTTCCAGAGGAAATCACTCAAACTGTGTACATTGTAGCTGCTAACCAATTTGCAAATTGTAAGTTTGATTTACTCATTTAATGTAATTTAGCAGGAGCCAAGTAGGTACGATTAACTCATATATTGGCGGCCTGCTTAAAACTTGCACTACGAAAAATCTTTCATCTCTCTATTGCATACAGTTTCTCGCGTTTGGTTTGTTTTAATCGATTAAGATATGACCTCTAATGGTATTGTCTACTCTTGGGTGTATTTGAAATCCCCATTGAGTCATATGAAAAAGAGAAGACGTTTAGCGATGAGACTCTTTTCGGTGAATTCATTCACAAAGCTGTACCTGATTAATAATCTTAACTTGACAAACCTCATGTAAACACACACGCACGCATAATAATTATATATAAATGCGATTGTACAACTATGTGAATGAATTCATCTAAAAGAGTCTCTTTGCTGAACGTCTTCTCTTTTTCGTATCTGAAATGTTTACAAGCATCTGATTCACAAGTTTTTTGCTAAATTTGAGGAATGGTCTGAATGTGGGTGGCTACGTGTTCCAAAACATGAGATAAATTTTCTTCGTTTAAGTCCTTGAATCTCAAAATGTACTTCTGAACATCATACAATCGGCTTTCAACTAGATTGATGTCATGGATTTCTTGAAGGAGACAAAGCAGATATATCATCATAATGGAATGGTTTGTGCTTCAGCTCAGAGAGCATTGTGTCACAGGATATACTACTGTCAGTTAATATTTTACTTGAAGGTATTGTACGTAGGGAAAATATCGTGCAATGAACGCCTCTGAAAATTCTGTACATTATATAAATACTGCCTAGGATAACGATGTAATTATTATCAAATTAATAATTAGTATAAATTAATTGGTGGGTGGTGACTAGCGGTGGAATCCATCAGGATGCTCATTTCGCCCCATTTGGGACTAGTATTTTGGAAGTACCTGCATTCCACAGTGAGTCATGATGTTCCCACCGAGGCTCGAACTCAGTACCCTTAGTTTCAAACGCCAAAGCGTTATTCACTAGCTCATTTAGGCGTCAAGAGCCACCGCTGGTGCATTGAGTCATATTAATTATTTAATTGAATTTTAGATTTAGACTGATGTCAACCTGAGACCGAGAACTTCGGCCCAATCAATCGACAGAAAAATCTAAAATTCAATTAAATTAATATTTAGTAGTTCATTTTGCTCAAGCTTCTATCTTCATCCATCAAGCTGTAATCAAAATAAAAAAATCAAAATAAATACTAAGTACACTTAGTAACTCTGAGTTGTCTTGATCTTCTCTTCATAAATGCACCTGTGATCAGATCCCTTTTAAGATTCTCAATTAACGTATAAAATCTATGGAATGGGTGATATAAACTTTATCTTTTTCACTACAATTAGTGTAGGACTATTTTTCAGTTGTGAAATTACCACGCTGCTCCAGAAAATGTTTCCAGTTAACTCCCCTAATTAAAGTGACTACTATTCATTGTCTCCTGTAGTGATGCATCTAGGATGTTAATAAAACAGTCTCACAAGGTTCTAAATACTGTTTTTAAAATTATATATATATACATGATGTTTTTTATGAAGGAAGTCATCTTCAGATTAGTCACACAGCTACACAGAGAAAAGCAACTAACACGTCATTAGTTCCAGCACTTACTGACAACATAAATGTTAGTTTAAATCGTTCAGTTGACCTTGAGTTAATTAAGTAACAAGTTTTATACCAGAATAAAAAGCAACCTTTTTGACTAGTGAAATCTCCTATGAGAAATGAATATCTGAAGTGTTCTGACAACTGCTCATGCGTGATTAGTATTTCTGTCTTGTTAGATTAGTACATGATTTAATTTAATTTTTTGATTACAGCTTGATTCCACACCGTATTTTCCGTACAAGTATGGAATTTTCAGCATGGATATTGGTAGCCCAAATTTACAGGCCGACCATAGATATCGGGTGTGCGTCGGCAGGGGATCAAACCCCGGACCATATGCATGGTCGGCGAGAGTCCTAACCACTGTGCCACCGACGCATATGAAGCATGATATTTAGTGCACTTGATAGATAATCTCTGCGGTAAATGTCCAAAATGATGCATGCTAATGATAAGTGTCAATGCCTGAAGACAGTTGACGTCAGCTGACTAAATTTCACTTTTAGTCGTTTGGATTCGTGTTCACCAGTGAATTATATGAGTGAACTGAATCATATTTAAGGTCCAATTCTCATTAGGCACTTAGGTTAACTGATGATACAGAGTACGGAACTAAAAATCTTGTAGCATACGCCTCAGGATGACATTACATTATGGTTTTTTTGAACTATTTAACATAATCGTACAACCTCCAGAGTGCAAAATAACTTTATCTAACAAGGGCAAAGTTACACTTTAAGCACCACTAACAACCAATCAGCGAACGACCTCCAAAGAACCATTCACATGAAATAGGCAATTGTGATTAATGGAAACGTATGTTTATGAAAAAAGCATAAAAACAGTATAGAACTGTTACATAGGGTATCTTTCTCTAACGTGTGACAGAAACGGCTACCAGCGTAGGGGTGTCAATATATATGTACATGTATTCATCGAAATGACTTTTTGAGATCCATTTATAGACCCAATCCTATTTTTTAATCTTCCCCAAAATCCTTCTATAGAATCTGTGTGTGTCCCTGTAATTGAATCCACAAAATCACTAGAATGGTTGACTCTGTGATGAATATTTCCAAGGGATGATAGCGAGTTAGAACCTTTCCATTCATCAGTATGTACTATGGATCCCTGTTTCATCAGTCAAGTGACAATAGGTACCAAGGTAGTAGACTTTCTGTTTGGTATTCTTTCCGCAAATCCTTTCTGTAGGGAGGTGTCATACAAACCGATCACATAAACATTGTTTGCTGGTTAACGACCATGGTTGTATTTTTTCTTCAATAAGGCAGTTTCGTCCACGTGTACGATGACAACTTCTCCGCCTAACAACGAAGTATTTTTCTCCATTCTCCATGAGGTGACGTCTCTGCAGTGCTGGTACCACTGAACTGTTGAAACGACGCTACTTTCAGTTTCAGCAACTGCGTCTCTCACAGGTTGTTCTAAAACTTAGTAATTACAAATGTACAAAATCTGGGTTAGGGGGAGATGCGATCTAGCAAAAAATGTTCCCATGAAATATTAAAATCATCAGCTTATCTTCCCTAATACTTACTCGTCTCAAGCAAGTTGAATAGTGATGGACATATCCACCAATCGACCTGCTAAAACTTTTTTAATCTCATTACACCTACACACGAATAAATCCTCTCCTTCTTAAGCAACCCCAAATCCAGACAATACTGCAAAACCTTATCCTCATCGAACTGCAGGCGTAACTTCGTTAGAGCAAGCAAAGCAACGTTGAACTCACGTGTATGAACTTCACTGAACCATTCGAGTTCATCCGTTGACTGGTAGTTAGTGGTGCTTAGAGTTTAACTTGGCCTTAACAAGGAAACATAGCTGAATAATATACACAAATAAACAAATAATACGTTTCATTTTGCATAATATCTTTGTTTTCTTAGTTTCCTTTGGGATATCAAGGGACTAATACATCTTGATGTTCTGAGTTTTCAAAAAATAGAGTAGTGAAATTTCATTTCAAGGTAGATACTTTGCCTGCATTAAGCATGAACTACTCATGTGAGTTAATTACACTCAGAAATATAAAAAATTTATCCAGCTTACTGTTTTTTAAAAAATTTTAAAAACTTAATATCTGTTTACCAATTACTTAAAAAAAACTTATTATTTTGCTGACCTCAGATCTTCTTCACATCTAATGATATGAATATTGAAAAATACTTGTTGCGTTTAACTTTCTTGGCTGAATTGATTTCTCAGCCTGAAGGAGATTTTGGAGATTTGAACGCTGAACATGAATGTTGTGTAGGAGGTAAGTGTAGGAGGTACCTGTCTACTGGTAGCCTGCAATGGAATTCACGACACGAGTTCTGTCTTATTTGACACTAGTCAAATGGGATGTAATCCAATACCTCTGTTGTCTATAAACGTAAAAATAGTATCCATTAATTCATCCAGTCACCTCTATTGAAATACCTTTGATATGACGTTATTTAAGAAACAGTGTTATCAGGATTTCAATATACTGAAATGAAACTGATCAACTGGTCTCAGAAATATCAATGAAGAATTATAAGCTGACATCAGTTAGAGAACCACTGGAAAACCAGCTGGGAGTACTGGACAGCTGTTTCGTCCTAGTTTGGGACTCTTCAGCAGTACGCGCCCACCGGGATTCGAACCCAGGACCTTCTGCTGAAGAGTCCCAAACTAGGACGAAACAGCTGTCCAGTACTCCCAGCTGGTTTTCCAGTGGTTCTCTAACTGATGTCAGCTCATGATGAAACCCTCCATGCAATCAAACCAAATCCCTACAAAACCAATACTTGCGAAGAATTATAAATTTATAAATATAAAGAATGTTATCAGTTACCAAAAGTATAATGGTTAGCTGATTCACTGCAGGCAATTCAACAGAAATTCGCAAATCATAGTTTGGATGACATTTTCCAGTTTTATAAAGAAGTCAACCATGTTGATATTTCAAATAAACTAATGACTTCATATGACGTGACTGCCTTATTTACAAATGTATCAGTGATGGAAACAATAGACATAATTTGTAAGCAAACAGATCTATCGCAATTACTGGAAGAGCTTACAAATTATTTGCCTAAAAGATAACCAATTTAAATTCAACAACCACTTCTACCAACATATTGATGAGGTTTCCATGGGTTCACCTCCAGTACCTATTCTAGCCGATGTCTTCATAGGCCATCTCGAACAGACGTGTCTGAGTTATGCTATCAATGAAACAATATGCTATTTCCGATATGCCGATGTTACATTTGGTGTTTGTACCGACGTAAGTCAGGCGTACGTATTATTTGATTGTCTTAATGAGATCCACACAAACATTAAATTCACCATGGAATATGAACATGACGAGTTCAATTTCCTAGACCTTAATGTAAAGAGAAGAAACGATGGTACAGTCGAAAAATTCATCTACGGTAAAGAAACCTGGATAGGATAATATCTACTCTATAATAGCTCCTGTCCTATAAACTATAAGAGACAGAGTCAAGAAGTTATGTTAGCCTAACAAGATGGATGAAAAATCAAAAGTTGCTGAAAAGTGACTTAGAGAAAATGGGTATCCGAAGGGATTTATCCTAAAGTACAGCAATAAAAACGACTGAAGAACGAGACATGCAACTGTTGAGGAGAAAGGGTTTATTTGTCTCTTTTGAAAAGAAGAAGCAGTATAAGAAAGGATTGACAAAAGGATGAAAGGAGCGATAAAACGATGTTTCCTTGAAGCTAAGTTCGTAACGTTATGCAGCACCACGTACACAATAAGCCAGTCAAAATTAACGAAGTACCCTACTGACGTTACCTCCAACTGTATTTATAAATTTACGTGCACCTGAGGCAGCAAGTACATTGGAAGGTCAGAAAGAAGAGCTTCTACCCGGTTTTCAGAGCATATTCCAGGAAACTTATGTCTGAAAGGAAGCAGATATTCACAAAGTGCAATTACCAGACACCTTGTGGATACAGATGATGTTGTCGAGAATTCCAAATCCTTCAAAATATTAAACATACAATGGACAGCGAATTCGCCGGAGTAACTGCAATCAAATGTTTCATACCAAACTTATGCAAATAGAAAAAGAGTGTAGTCAATTTCTCACTCCCTTGATAACCGTATTGCTTTGATTACATTTGATATTCATACATATTAGTGAGCTCAGTTCACTAAGTAAATTTTCAATTTGATGAACATTAAGCTTTCTTGAGTTTCTATGTTGACATATAAGCTAACAATTTATTAGAAGTTTCTTTCTTTTCTTATACCTCCATTCTGTTTCATAGTTTGATAGCATATAAACTGATGGTAACTTGAACTAAAAATTGTAATACTCATATTCCGGATGCGTTCATCTTATAATGTTTTCTTTACTACTGTTGACACATTGAAGTATGTTATTGTCATCTCTGGGAGCGAACCAACCAGGAACCGATTGTGAAACAAATAGGCAGGAAGAAATGGAGATGGATTGGCCACACTCTGAGGAAACCAGCAAGTGACATCACTAGACAAGCCATTGCTCGAGTGGAACCCGAAAGGGAAGCGACGAGTTGGTCGTCAGTGCAAGGGTGACCTGGAGGAGATCATGTGAAGAAGAATTGAAAGCGTATGGGCAGACTTGGAGCCAGGTGAAAACTCTAAAAGAGAACCGAACGCAATGGAGACGCATGGCTGAAGCCCTATGTTCCTCTAGGAATTAAAGGAAACAATAATAATTGTCATTTTTTAATAACCACTCTCATTTCAGTCAGTGGTGTGCAGCTGATTACCTGTGAAATAGAATGATGATGACAGTTTATACCGCAAATCTGGTCCTTCTTCCTGAATCGTAATTTTCAAGACTTATTTATGAAGAAAATATTACATTAGTCATGTTATTGATAAATTCTGTTACACCGAAATCAAGTGAAAAACATACTGATATTACCACAAATGGCCATAACACTTAGAAATCCCTGAAGACTTAAAAATACTTCGAAAGATAATGAACTTCATCTGATATGGATTATATTTCTAAAAAACAGAGAGGGTACTTGCATTCGATCTTGAATTGATTGATGCTTATGTAAAATAAATTTTAATAAACCCGCGAAAAGGATTACAATAAAACAAATAATAATGATATTTTTTACGAGTTGATCACGGATTGATATCAGTTAGAGAGCCATTGAAAACCAGGGAGTACTGGACAGCTGTTTCATCCTAGTTTG
This sequence comes from Trichobilharzia szidati, assembly GCA_944472155.2. Classification (NCBI taxonomy): domain Eukaryota; kingdom Metazoa; phylum Platyhelminthes; class Trematoda; order Strigeidida; family Schistosomatidae; genus Trichobilharzia; species Trichobilharzia szidati. The sequence continues at coordinate 40,311,618 of OX235271.1, forward strand.
GTAATCATCAACACTACTCACCCACCACAGCAGGTTCGAACCCAGGACCTTCCGGTTACAAGGCAAGCTCGTATACCATATCAATCCTTGGTCAACTCGTAAAAACAAATCTAATCCATACAAACCAACTATTAGAAAATCATATATTTATTCCTATCTATGTAGGAACTCACCGATTGTACAGGAATGGATAAGTACTACTTAAATTACATCAATTTGTTTTATGGTGAATTCACGTGGTTGCTGTACTTTTTGGCTTTATTTTGTGGGAACTAGTCATTCTATGGAGCACAATGAGAAATAAAGGGATATTGTCTTCTCATTAGCAAAAAACCAAGCATGTGTTAGATGAATTACAAAATACTTGGTAAAAAAAGTATGAAGTTAATTCCGCCACATAACTTTGCTGTGTACGGCATCGAATTTTATTCTTGATTTATATCGAAATTGGGTATTAATTTTAAATAAGTGATATATTTGTATCATTTTCTCAGCATCGTCATAGTAGGGTAACATCATAATTGAATTGTACCCCATGCAGATGAATATCATTCGTAACCAGGTAGATTTGTTTTACTGCGGTGAGGTCAGCCGCCATTTGTAGCTGCATGGTGTTCTGTAGGAGTAATTCGATTCACATGTAGAAAACTATTTGTAAAGCATTTTAGGTGATGGATACTGTTTGTATAGGATGTTATACAGAGTCCTTATGTGGTGGCAAGGGATTTTTCAAGGATTTTGCTTTTTTACGAGCCAAAGGCTTGAAGGATGATGTGGTGTATATAAGTAAGTGGCTTCAAGTTCTGTCCAACTTCAGTCTTACTGTAGATCTGTACAACTTCCAATACAAGGCAAATAAAAGGGAAGAAGCAACAGATTATCTTCACTGTGTATTAAAAATGCTTTCTTAAAAAGACTACAACTGGCGAAAAATAAATTGTCTGAAATGATTGCTTGAGGGTTAGTTTAAGCGTCAAAATACTTTCAACTGGACTTGCGTATTTTAGCATTCTAAACCTTGTAATAACTTTACATTTCATTTACTTTATTCCTTTTTATTTGTTCGAATTAAAATACTGAGTGAATGTATCAGTTTGTACTGGTAGTCTATTAGGACAGGTCACATGATTAACGCATGGGAAAGGAGAATATTCCAGTACATAATCCAATATCCCCGTTTGGAATCTGAAGCGTTTTAAGGAGTCTTTGTGAAGCGATGTCCATGTTGGGTATGATAAAAGTCTGGTAAGATTTACTGAACACATACTGACTATATAGACAGTATTTTGAGTTATTTTGAGCTCTGAAGATGCTTGCTAGTTTACTATGGTGACCACTGGCTTTGTATATATGAACTACCAAAATAAGATATGTAAATACCTATCTGATGTTATTTATGAGTGGTTTAGTTATAGTAGCTTTAAAGTGATAGAAAATTCACCCTATTTTTCGTCATAACAGTAATCTAGAACAACACATTTAAGCGAACAATATTGTTTTCAATTAGATCTCATCAGGCTTAACTCTAATGTATATAAGTTTACAAATAAAATTCAAATATAAACCAATCATGGTGTTTTGTCTATAGGATAATACGATGGTGAATATAAATTGTGCAATTAGTCATAATAGTAGTAATGATAATAATAATTATAGTAATAATAGAAATGGTCTTATCAATAATAAGGATGAAAAATTGAGGCAATCTGTGATAACACGAATAATGAAAAACAGCATGATTAAACAAACAACTGTTCAGGTGGAAGTAGTCGATAAAGGCTAGTAAAAACAAATGAACCGATTAAGTAATGTTAGATTGTAAGGGAAGGAAATGAAACGCGTTTATAATGAAGATAAGATTAAGGGATGATAAGAAAGGGGATGAAAATACAAACAAAGGGTGGTGTAGAAGTTATTAGTTGGTTACGTCCTAATAGGCCAAGGGAGGGATAAAGGCTGCACGAACTTTTTTTGAACACATAATTTAGGTTTAATAGTTCGAATGCCTATTGCCTCAGCTGTGTGTAGTAGACGAATACGAAGTCTATTGGAAAGATTCGGTGGGATACGATGAATCACTTTGAAAGCTCTCGTTTTCTCAATTACATGACCACTATCAATTAAGTGTGACAAAATTGAGCTACGGATTGTTTTTGTCTGTCCTTTGCCAAACCACGATGGGAGGTGCTCACTAACACGTTGGCTAAGCTGTCTAGTAGTACGCCCAATATAACTGTCACCGCAGGTGCAGTTGAATTGATAAATACACATAGATGTGGCAAAACTATCAAGCTTATCCTTCGTTTGCGTCGCAATCATTCGTCGGCTAGTGAATGACAAACATAGGTGTGCTGCGTAAAATGTTCTTCGTATACTGCTTGAAAGTCGTTGGAATAGAATCTCACTTGATAAGTCACCATTAAATTGTAACTTAATAAATAGAGGTTTCTTACGTGCCGTCAGAGTCTCCGGTTTTTTCTCCGATGTTTTCATATGTTTCTTTATGAAATTACTCGGATAGCCCATCTCCATCAAGGATTCGTGAATATATTCAAATTCCTTTTGTAAGAGGTCATCTGTACATATCTTTCTTGCTCTGCTCGCAAGACATTTTACAACATTCCTTTTATATTTAATGGGCACGTAACTAAGGAAGTGTGTATATTGCCCTGTGAAAGTGCTTTTTCTATACACGCTTCTCCCAAGTGACCCATCTTCTCTCTTATTTAGCAAGACATCCAGGAAATGTAGTTTATTGTCCTGCTCCTCTTCACAAGTAAAGGTAAGCGAAGGGTGGATGTTGTTGAATTTCAGCAACAATTCGTCTATATTAACATTCTCGTCAGCTAAGATAAATGTATCATCGACATATCGATAATACATATCAAACTGCTTGATGATGTCCTTCAATTTCCCGTTTTCAAGTTTTGCGAGAAAGAAGTTGGCTAACATTGGGCCTAATGGTGAACCCATAGCTATTCCATCTACTTGTCGATAGTATGCATTATTAAAGACGAAGTGAACATTCATTGTGCATTTAAGAAGTAATTCTTTGAGGCTACACAAGGGGATTCCTAAGTCTAATTGCCTTTCGGCGATTTCTTGACAAATATAGTCTACTGTTTCCATAAGCGGTACATTAGTGAATAGTGATGATACATCCATGGATAACATGCGTTTATACCTCACATTAGTCTCGGATATTTTAGAAATAAAGTCAAAGACATCACTAATTCGATGTTGCACGATTTCTCTGTGCAAAGGACCCAAAATCTTCACTAACCACTTCGCTGTTCCATGAAATGGAGAGTTATACATATCTAAAACAGGGCGAAGAGGAAGACCCGGTTTGTGAACTTTTGGTAGACCGTAAAGACGTGGAGTATAAGTACCCGTTGGCTTCATGGACTCATACGTGGTTGGTGATAATACTCCTATTTGGTTCAGTTTTTTGAGGGAGTCGGTCATTAGTTTCTCCGCTCTTTCATTGAGGTCTTTGGAAACCCCAAGAGATTGGAATTTAGTTTGATCATTCAAAATGCCTTCCATTTTCTTCACATAATCGCTTTTGTCCAGTAAAACTATACCGTCACCTTTATCCGGCTTGCTAATAATTAAGCTTTCGTTGCTTCTAAGTTCTCTTAGAGCTTCTCTGTGTTGTTTAGATAACAGCTTATTTACTGAATGTTTATTATTCTTGTATTGTTGGCAGCTGTCAACTAGCGTCGTTTTGAACCTAGTTAGTTCATCGTCTGATGATGGGGTAAGATCTGATGTTTGAGAATACAAATTTTCAAACTGTATATCAGTGTCTAATTGGTCAACTTTAGGAGCATAATCACTAAATTTGGGACCTAGGGATAACAACTCCAATTGAAACTTATTAAGCACGACACTGGAAAAATTGTGAACATACCGGCCCGGATCTGACGGAAATTTCCTTTCAAGCTTTTGGTTTTCGAGAGATTTGACAAGACTTATCCTTTTATTATTAATTCTGTTTACTGTCACGTTATTAACATATTCAGTGAACATCAATTGTAATTCCTGAGGTAAATCATCAACTGAAAATTGTCTTTGTGATATGTTCCTTTCTAGATCATTTATAAGAGTTTTAACAGAATCAATCTGACTAAGAGCATGTCTTTTTAAATTCTTAGGATTAGGATAAATCCTCATTCGTCTTAACGACCTCCAATATAATTTGGGATAGCGTTCGGTTTCTACACATTCTTTGAAAAATTCCAACGATGTTTTCGCTTCAGCGAGCCTTGCACTAAACCTCAGGTACTCATTGAGTGCCTTCAATGCAATAGGATCCCCACGAGATTTCAATATATTAAATATTCCCATAGTAAAATTTAGAACAACACATTTAAGCGAACAATATTGTTTTCAATTAGATCTCATCAGGCTTAACTCTAATATATATAAGTTTACAAATAAAATTCAAATATAAACCAATCATGGTGTTTTGTCTATAGGATAATACGATGGTGAATATAAATTGTGCAATTAGTCATAATAGTAGTAATGATAATAATAATTATAGTAATAATAAAAATGGTCTTATCAATAATAATCTACTTCAAATAAAAAGGATGCAATATTATTCTATTTCTGATGTCACGTACACTCGTAGGTCTACTGGCGAAAGCCAACAGGTTGGTAGAAGTGGCAGCTGAGACAGGACTTGAAGTAGATGCAGAGATGATGGAGGTGATGAGGATATCTAATCAACAGGAAGCACTGCTAAAAGAAAAAATCTGAAGGAAATAATTTCTCATATCTTGGAAGCATCATTACGATAATACACAGTATACTTATTGAGGATGCCAAAGCCAACGAGGATCGAGAACCAAGGAAGACGTTCATTACGAACGAATTAGACTTCAATGTTTAACACTGATGTCAAGTCAGCTAGTACCTCTGTATGGTTCAGACAATTGGTATTTTCGAGAGAGTATTTATAAGGAGATTCTAACTATTATCGACAGCTGCCTTCGCTTGCTCGATAGTGAAGATTAGATGGCCAAAAGGATAGATAACAAGGAATTATTCAAGTGCCCTTTGCTCACAAAATACTAAGAAGGAAAAGAAGATGGATAGGATATATATCGTGGAGATCTTCCTGTCATACCTCGCATTAGGCAAATCTTTGTATTATTATTATTGTTTCTATTAATTCCTAGAGGAACATAGGGCTTCACCGGTGCGCTCCCATTGCGTTCGGTTCTCTGCTAGAGCCTTCACCTGGCTCCTAGTCTGACCATTTGCTTTCATCTCCTCTTCACATGACCTCCTTCAAGTCACCCTCGCACTGACGACCAACTCACCGCTTCCCATTCAGTTGGGTTCCACTCAAGCAATGGCTTGTCTAGTGATGTCACTTGATGGATTGTTTCCTCAGAGTATGGCCATCCAATCCATCTCCATTTCTTCTTGCCTATTTGTTTCACAGTTGGTTCCTGGCTGGTTCGCTCCCAGAGATCCCTTCCTGTTGCTGATCTCTTCTGACCGGCCATCTGATATTGAGTGTTGGGCGAAGATAACTGTTAATGGAGGTCTGAAGTTTGTTTGAGATGCTCTTTATGACGCGCAGTGCAAGTCTCTGATCCGTATGTTGAGCAGCACTGACTTCACATTGGAGTTGAAAATCCGGATCTTATTTTTGATGCTGAGTGTTGTTGACCTCCACACAGACTTGAGAGTGGAACCCAAATGGAAAACGACAAGTAGTGAGCGGTTCTTCAGGTGATTTGAAACAGATCGACTGAATAGGAAATGAAAGCTTACGGGCAATCATGCACCAAGTCAGAAAAACTGCATACAACTGGGTTATGCGAAGATGCGCTGTTGAAGCCCCGTATTCCACTCGAAATCCAAAAGAATAATAATGATAATAAATAATAACCTCATGGAACAAATTAAACTCATATAAAACAGCTTGAAAAAGTTATAATCCAAGCGTGTATAGAAAACTTTGTTTTGATGTTTCAAATCATCACAAAAATTGTCCTCTTTCTTATTTTCCCTACTTTAGCTATAAGTTATTTACATCCTGTCTAATAATTAATTATCATAATGCGATTTCCGCATCCATTAGTTCCTGTATGTTTACGGAGAATAAGGCGGATAAGAGATTCAGTAGGAGAAAACGGAAACATTTTAGCTTAATTAGCAAGCACTGACTGTATGCCTCTTCGCCAGCATGTAACGAAAACCTAATCAATGACAAGTTTTCTGACAAAATTAAGATTTTTACTTATTGAAAAGTCACTGGTCTGAAGTATACGAGCAAGTGACTCTCTAGTGATTAACCATAATGATCTGAATGTAGTAAGTATGAAAGAATGAGAGAAAACCAGATTAACAGTTAGTCAGTGTTAATGAGGTAAGTGCGTTGGTGGCACAGCGGTAAAATGTTCGCCAAGCACGCAGGTGGGTCGGGGTTCGATCTCCGGCCATGGACGCACTCCCTTACCTCGCTAAGCCAGTAATAAGACTGGTAAAGAAGGAAGGCTAGGCATGAGGCTAGCAACCCCATCCTGTAAAAATAATCTCCAATGCTACTGAAACTTCAAGCCTCTAGCTTGAATTCCCATGTTCCACTGGGAACGTAAAGGAATAAAAAAAGTGTTAATGAGGGGAATGGTTACTTCTTATGAATAAAAGAAGTGACGCAATCGACTCTGCACAACTTTTCTTCAAGATACAGAATTTGTTTTTATGTAGAATGTAGCAGCTGCTACCGTATGTAGAAAACAAACTCAAAAGTCACTTTTATGCCAGATGGAAATTAACGAATAACTTCAGATGCTTTCGTATCTTTCAGTATCTTTCTAGACAACATCTTCAGTTCGAATTTCAGTATGAAATGAATTTATCTAAGTTCTTCATGAATGATGATATAATTGCAAATCCTGAAAACCTTTGTCGTAATTAGTTTTCAAACTACATCAGTGTTGATCGTCGTTATTGGCTTGGAATTTCACCTTTTTCTGCCATGTGGTTTTCTCTTCATTAGTTGATAAATTTCGGTCAATAATAATGTGTTCGTTAGTCACTGATTTGTCTGAGTATCGGGTTTCTAGGAGTTTCCTGGCATTACGTTTGGTGTTTCCATTGTACAAAGTACCTCTACACTTAAAGTATGCTTAAAGAGCACTTGGGTCATCAATTCTCTATGCAGGAAAAACATTTGCTTACATGTAGACATTGAAAATGTATATAATTCTTACAGGAAGTTGAGAAAAACTGGAAAAATGAAACATAATTATTTGACTTATTGCAGAGACACTATTTATGGATAAACTTTATTTTCATCAGACGAAGTAGAAGACAATAAACATTTTATCAAAATTATTTCATTTCACCAATAGGCAACTCAATTCAAGAAATAGCGTTTCCCTAGCTTTATTCTAATCCACTGTATATTCTTTCAAAAGCCTAAATTTGAAATTAGATTCTATCAAATGAATTTTTAGTTGTCTCATACGTACGTAGAAATTAGGGTGGCATTCAAACCTACAAACTTGCTCAGGTAGGACAAACTCTGTAGGCTAAAGGACCCTGTCAGTGTAGCCAAATAAATAAAATAATATAATTTAAAAAATACCATGCAATGACTGTGAGCTGACTCAACTACTTTGGTGAAACTAGTAGATCAGGAGTAGTGAGATTATCAGAACATAAGAATTTAGCTAAGGTTTGAGTGGTTGTCCCTGAGAAGGTAAGTAATTTAGAAAAAAGCTCAGCAATCACACTGCATGCATTAACACACAACCACACAATAGGGTAGGACAGATTCAAAAATTCTAAGAAGTAATTTAGGTAGGTGGAGAGAGACATTGGTTAGTGAATCCTGCTTGGTTCATCGAGTCTACACCCAACACACGCAACAGAAATGACTCAACGCAAATACCAGAGATATAGAAGAAATTATTACAATCAGTCAAATCAGAGGAGGATAATAAATAATGTTAAAACGCATTCAATTCACATTATAATATTTTAACAAGTTATTTATTTTACTGTAAAAAACGTTATTTTCCATCTGATTATATTTTATTGATCACACTAATATTTCTCAATGTACTTTATCTTTTATTGATTTCATTCAAATGTCTAATCAATTTTACTCATGTATATAAATGAAGTAAAAAGTTGTGTGAGTGACTTGATATGATTATGAGTGGCAATAATTTGTGCTCGAAACGTGGTCATCAGTTAGCATTACTTCACAACACTGTGCGACTTTATCGAAATAAAATCTTATCCATAATGGAGTTATACTCTACTACAGTACTCAAGTTTTATACTTATAACAGTAGTATTATATCTGACGCTAAAAGTAGTTTTCACGATTATTCAGTGGCAATTATGTCTCAAATTATGAGATATTTTATTTCTTTTTTCAAAAGTTCTATAACAATCGACTTCCATGCTTAATAAAATTAGTATTTATCTGGCAAAATATTAATTTGAAAGGAAATTTAAAATCATAATTTGACAGACATAATGCGTTTTAATGAAAGAGGGATGGTTTTGAAATTTGACCAAAAATTTAAAACTCCACAATCGAATTATATATCTCTAGTAGAATTAATTTTATTTCGGTTAAGGATCATATTTTTTGAACAATCAGTCATCTGGAAAACTTATAAAACAGTATTAAAAACTAGTTGCAATTACTTATTTCAATTTCGTTGAGATTTCACAAATACAATTTTTACAAATGTCTACTTTTCACTCTTCGCCCAATTATTTTAGAGTTATTCTGTCAAATCTTGACCACAGTTCATATGAACTAGTGATTCATTACTTATGCTTTTTGAATAATCGGAAAACAGTCCATTGTGTCAATCAAACTTTTCAAATATGTATACGCTGTTCAGTGCTCTCTGTACGAGAGCGATTTTTATGTGTGAGTACGCCATACCAGCAGGACGCGCCCAGCTTAGCTGTAAAAAGGGAGGACTTGGAACGACCAGCTGCTTATACCTCGTGTTCAGAAACGTTTTATCCAGACTGTTTTACTACCATAGCCTTAGTACTAATTTCTTCATATTTTTCCATCCTTCTTTGTCTTCTTAATAATTTTTTATTCTCTTGTCTCTTATAAGCTGTTTGATTTTTGATCGCTCAACTAATTAGTTGCCAACTCTTTTGGTTAGGTAAGACTATAACAGCAGAAGGCAAGACATAGAAGCCAAGGTATGTATTCAAGTGATCAGACAGCTATTTATATCTATATTGTACATATTCTTTAACCAATCACTGAACGCGGAATTTCGGTTTACATTAAGCGATATGAAATATAGTAAGTTCAAATTATTATCATTATTCCTTTGAAATCCGAGTGTCTGGTAATTGCACTTTGTGAATATCTGCTTCCTTTTAGACAAAAGTTTCCCGGAATATGCTCTGAAAACCGGATAGAAGCCCTTCTTTCTGACTTTCCAATGTACTTGCTGCCTCAGGTGCACGTAAATTTATAAATGCAGTTGGAGGTTACGTCAGTAGGGTACTTAGCTAATTTTGACTGGCTTATAGTGTACGTGGTGCTGCTTTAACCGGGACACATCTCCACCTTGTTCTGTCTTCTGCTGTCCTCTTCAGATGAGTTCACAGTTGCCCATAATCTCTCATCTCCTCCATGCCACCCTGGCATTGATGACCCACTCGTTGCTTCCCATTTGGATTCCACTTGAGCTACGGTTGGGTGTGTGATGTCGTTCGGCAGCCTCCTCAATGTATGCCCAATCCATCTCCATTTTCTCCTACATGTTTGTTGAGCGATCAGCTTTCAGTTGGTTTGTTCCCATGATTTCTTGTTGCTTATTTTCTCTGGCTGGATATTTGATCTTCGGTATGGAGCAAGCGAAGGCAGCTGTTGATGAAAGTCTGCGACCTGTTGGAAATCTTTTTCGTGACACGCTTGCCAAGTTTCTGACCCCTATAGAAGGACTGACTTGACATTCGTGTTGAAAATGCGAATCTGATTTCTTATGTTGAGTGCAGAAGATTTCCAAACTGGATTCAGATTGATGAAGGCATATATTGCCTTTCCAATCCTGACTTAAACACGTTCGTCCGTTCCATGTGCCTGTAGTTGAAACGATGCTTCCTAGCCAGGTAATTAAAGGAAGTAACCTCTGTTAAATCTCTCCCGTTAATGTTGATCCGTGGTTATTTTTATTGTTGTTGATTTTTTGGTTTTTTGGTTATCTTCAACACCTCCATCTTTTCTGTGTTTACCTACAGTCCTGTCTTCGCTGCCTGCCTCTTTAGCCAGTTTGTTGGTTTTCGCTTGCAAGTCTTAGAGTTCATGGGACATAAGACATAGATCATCCACGTGCGAAATCCAGATCTTCTTGAGTCTTCTTATCGGTTGTCCAGCGTACTCCTGTCTTTTCGCTCCCAAGCACAGTCTGAAGTATAATCCAGTCTACCAAAATTAAGAATATCATCGGTGATAAAAGGCAGCCTTTCTTACTAACATCGGCTTACATCTTTCATTTCTTTGAGTTTTCATTGTGGGAGATGTGACCATCAGTATCAGTGGTATGGATTTTTGCAACACTATCATTTACTAGTAGATGTTCAAATACATATGTACTATTCTGTTGCTAACTCAGTACTGAACTGTGGGAAATGTATTCAGACGTTAACACCAACACACACAAGGATTCTTACTGTGAGAATAATATTCCGTTTTGAAAGCATTGTCTGTATCACACTACCATAAGACTATCCCAGTTTTTTCAAAGATAATTATTATTCATCCACTTCGATTTACTTTGTTACTACGTGACGAAAATCTTTGAGCTCTACTGTCAGTCTACATCGCATATATATTTATACCCTAAATAACTGTTCAACTTTTAGGTGAAGTTATAAAAGGCAAATATTTATTTTTATTCATTTAATTTTTTTTGATTACAGCTTGCTTCCACACCTTATTTTTGATACCAGTATAGGAATCTCAGCATTTGCTATTGGTAGCTCAAATTCAGCAGGCTGACCATTGATATCAGGTGTGCATCGGCCGGGAATCGAACGCCGGACCATGTGCATAGTCGGCAAGCGTCCTAATCGCTGTGTCACTTGTAAACCAATTACCATACAATGGCAAAAAGAGAACTGCTTTTTAAAGTTGTCACTTAGATAGGCTAGACGTATTTTCATTGAAAAGCTTAGACTGGATCTGCCTTTTTAACGTGAAAGAGCTATTTCCCTTCATCATTTTCGATAATGACATTTTACGAAAATCGGTAACCAAATTTTAAACAGTAGTGAAGATAAAGTTTCCTCACTAGATACCGTGACAGTAACAAAATCAGTCAAGAATTAAATTGAGACTATTTCGTTAAATAACGAAGTAGTTTTCAGAATGAAATTAAACAGTGATAAATTATCATAAAAAGAGAGAACATGGGGGGGGCGAAACCATTTTCAGGATAAAGAAGGCATCAACTTATTTTATGACGTCTATTCAGCTGTCAGCGACTTATATTATAATAACTACAACAAAAACAAAAGTGAAATAAATGAGCTGTCAACTGAATTGTG
>OX235271.1:40323691-40362788 GCA_944472155.2 Trichobilharzia szidati
ACCCCTGCACATCAACTCCACGAGCAACACATGCACTAGGAAATACCCGAAATATGGAAAACGCAACTATCGATAAAGTCAAAGGACAAGAAATAATCGAAGTATATAAAAAAAATTTGAGATTAATGCTGACATGAATATGATCAAGTAATTGTACTGAGAACCTCATCGGCTAATGATACTCCATCGCTGTGCATCCCTTCATGACGTCAGTCTGTTTGAAACATTTTTTTAATATTTTTAATATTTAAAATATAATTGTAATATTATTTTGGCGTGTCTGGCTTTTGTCTGCATCAATGAATTGTGGGGACGAGATACTACTTATGTAAGCTCTGATCATGCTTCAATAGTAATCTGAAATTTTAGTTTCCTGTACTTAATTCCTCATTCGAGAATAAATTATAAAGTGAGACCGTAAAGAAATCTCTCATTTGCTTCTCACAGGATACAGTCATCATGTATTAATATGGGACAAATACATACACAAACTCCAAAAGTATTCATGAAGACTACTGTGAGTGTTGTTAATGGGTGAAATATATTTTATGGAATGAATTGCCGTAAATTATTCTCTCTGGGTAGACTTTAGTAATTAAGTTCCCTAGAAAAATATACTCTTCTTAATTATGATTTTTCTGGTGCCATGTATGTTTATTTTTTTCATATGGTATTGCCTCACTGTCTCGTTTTCATACGTTTTAGTCTTAGTACTTTGAACGCATTGTCGGTCCTTTTTTAACGTCATCTCACTTCCGGTCGTTTGGTAATTTCATTTTCCATTGCGTAATGTTTCAACTGTGTGGAATAACTTGTGTTAATATTCTCGTTTTATGTGTGGATTGTAAGTCTTTGTTATTGTTATATATATGATATTTATGTTCATGATGTTTTCCTGCAAGGTTCTAGAAAGAATTGTATTTTTAATGCGATTTAGACAAATCCTACCATAATACAAACATTTTTATCTTTATTACTGTTTGAAGGGACATTAAAAGTAGTTGAACTGTACAAATTTGTAAACTGTAAGTGAATTATTAGATCATTGCAGTGAGAATGATCTATGCTACAAAATGATTATTTATTTTTGTGTTAGAGTATTTATTCAATTTTGTCTATTTAGTTCTCCTCTGAAGCATTAAATATGTACATCAACAAAGTTAAAAGTGCTTTTCACTTTCCGGTAATTCAGATTTATCACAGTGATATAGTTTTGTCGCATAAAAAGTAGTCGCCTGCTTTTCTCTGGAACGTTTTACTTTCGGTGTTGGAATTGTTCAACGTCAGAATTAGTGGGAGGCGGGAACAAGTGTGTGTGGACTGAGGCGTGAAAATATGTCTGAAAGTGTTATTTTATTTAAATTTTAACTTTTATCCATTTTTTTGATAAGATAACAATTTATATTTCCCTATTTCATCGTTTTAAAGCATAAAATGAATGTAAAACAATGAAAAAAAAGAAGAGCCGTAAGTGTGTTTAAATTTATCGTGTGTTTTCAATCTTCAAACATAGTGAGATCACGAATGTTTCAGTGTTATCTTTCTTGTCATTGAATTATTTTCAAAAATATTTGTAAACTTTCTTTTAAGCCTTTCAACAAAGACACACTTCCTTTTGGAAAACAAAAATTGGATGATAACAAATTCTTCGTAAATCTACAATTCAGAACGGTAAGATTAAAGAATCAACATAACAAAGACGGGAACAAATTTTGCGAAATAGATAGATATTGCAAACCTTCCAGAGCGTACCAATAGTTTTAAAAGTTATATACATTAGTAACTAGACAAAATGATTAGTAATCTGCATTCTTAGATGAAATCTGATATTTGAAGAACAGATTCAAATATAAAATATCTAGCCTCTAGCTGCCTTGGAGAAAGTTCTGTCTTCCAACGCACTGTCTTTCAATGAAGACGAATACCTTAAAAATGGTGTCAGTGGCGGAATGTTTAGATTCTTAATAGCCATTCTTAAATGCATGAAGACTCACAGTCAAAATATGCCACGCATTTTCTGGTGATAATTCCTTTATTTATATGCAATATCGTGTACACAAAGGCGAAAATGTCCTTGTTCTTCACCACTTCTAAATGTCTCATATGATACTATGTCTGATATATTAGGACTGCTTCAACAACTGAAATGTTGCTTCCTTAAGCAGCTTCCTTTAGTTGCTAAAGGAATGTAGAGCTTCAATCCCACGTCTCCATTGCGTTTGGTTCTCTGCCAACGTTTTCGCCTGGCTCCACGTCTGCCCACATGCTTTCATCTCCTCTTCACATCACCTCTTACATGTTACCCTTGCACTGACGACCAACTCACCGCTTCCCGTTTGGGTCCCACTCGAGCGACGACCTGATGTGTGATGTCACTTGGTGTTTTCCTCAAAATATGGCCGGTCCACCTCCTTTTTTAATGCATATTTAGTGCACAATCAGTTCCTGATTGGTTCGTTCCCAAGAGATCCCTGTTGCTGATCTTTTCTGGTCGGCCATCTGATCTTGGGTATTGAGCGAAGACAGCTAGCTGTTGATGAAGGTCTTTAGTTTGTTTGAAGTACCTTTCGTGACGCGCCAATCTCTGATCCGTATTGTATGACTGACTTCACATTGGAGTGGAAAATGCGGATTTTATTTTTCATGCTTAGTGCTGTTGACATCCACGCAGAATTCAGAGAAATGAAAGCTTGCCTTACTTTCCTAAAGATTCTCGCTTTGATATCCTCGTCAGTTCCGCCTGTATTTGGAACGATGCTTCCCAGGTAGGTTGGTAGGTGAATGAGGTTGCTTCTTCCGAATTTCTCCAATTCATGCTGGCTGATTGTTGTCTGTTGTTGTTGCTGTTACTGTCGGTCAGGAATCTTCATCACCTCTGTTTTCTCTATATTCACCTAAAGTCCTATCTTCTGTGCATGCTTCTCTGCAACTTGTTGCTTTTCCCTTGCATATCTTCCAGTTTGTGAGAAATCAGACATATATCAATCGGCGAAGTCCAGATCCTCCAAGTTTTTAGTGTGGGTCATTCTTATGCTTCTTTCCTCGCTGCTCGCCACTCTCTGTCGCACTATCCAGTCTACCACAATCGGGAAAATCATTGGAGATAGTAGGCAGTCTTGTCTTATTCCCATCTACACTTAGAAGGATTCTGTGAGTTTCCCGTTGTGGATTACCTGGCATACAGTACTGTCGTACAACTGTTGGATGAGGTAAATGAATGTTGGCAGCATCTCGTAGTAGTGGAGTAGTTTCTTTTTGATTTACAGCTTGATTCCACACCGTATTTTCAGTACAAGTATGGAATTTTCAGCATGGATATCGGTTGCCCAAATTCAGGCATACCATAGATATCGGGTGTGCGCCGGCAGGGGATCGAACCCCGGACCATGTGCATGGTCGGCGAGAGTCCTAACCACTGTACCAAATCACCTCTCAATCGACGCTGTTGAAAACCTATCAAAGTCAAGAAATTGGAGCAGAGAGCTGACTACCATTCCTAGCTCTGTTCAACGATGATCCGTAGTGATGCGATTTGATCAATACCTGACTTTTTTCTCCTGAATCCAGCTTGTTCCAGTCGAAGTTTTTCATCCAGGGCGTGTTTGGTTCTCTCCAGAATGACGCGGTTTGGTACTTCTCTTGAGATTGACTTGAGCACAATGCTGCTCCAGTTCTTGCATCGAATTAAGCCCCTTTTCTTCGGCAGTTTAAATAAGTCACTGAACTATTGATGTAACGAAAATGGAATTATTTTCAGTTATGTTTCTTAAAATTTTCTTTGTTTCCCTTTTCTATGCTTATTAATAAACCTCTACTAATAACTACTATCATGTAAACCGTGACCAAACATTTCTGAATGTTATCTTTAGATCATCGTATTCGTCTGCAGTTGAAAAGCTTTGCGACGAGCCACTTTTGTCCTAAAATTAGACAAAAACTAATTCAGTTTCAATAAAGTCAACCACTTCTTCATTTCTTTTAAATGATTTCAATCATTCATACAGTCGTAATCAAGATTAAGTAGAAAGAGACTTGTTAACTTACTAATTTTCTATTGTTAAGGGTTGTTTGAGGTAACAGTTCGTCGGAAAGCTCCTCAAATAAGAAGCACTGACATTTTATCAAACTTATATCCGCCTGTTTATTATTATTTTTGTATAATTACGTCCTTAGAAAAATATGTAACTGATTATTATTAACCGGACTTCATTTTTAAACACTTCCATGTAAAAAATGTCAAAAAGTCAGAAATTAAAGCAAAAGTCTTCTATTATCTGTTATTCAAAAGTTTGCATTATCCATAATGTGCGCATGACGATCAATCTATCGTTGTGATAGTAGCAGTGGGCATGTTGATTTTAGAGAAACTTACCTCTTTCAGTTGTCTAGGTAACATCGTTTTAGTTATAAGTGGCACAGGTTAGAATATCAAAGCCAGACAGGATTGGAGAAGAAAGATGGACCTTGAATAATCTGAAATCTGTGTGTTAATATTCAGGACTCAGAGTAAAGAACAAAATCGGGATCTTTAGCAATAATTTCAAGACACAGTTTTTATATTGTCCAGACTCTTAGTGCACTAGTTAACCAAGGCTTTTCCTGTGGATTTTCATCAACAGCTACCTCCTCTGACTTCATACTGAAGATCAGATGGCTGGCTAGGAAGAATTAGCAATGAGTAACTCTAGCAATGAACGAAAGAATAACGTAACCACCAACAAATATGAAAAAATGGGATGGACTGAACATCTGGTGAAGAGAATGTTGAGTCACATCAAGCGCTCACCCCTTGAGTAGTGCCTAAATGAGATTTCACGAGTCAAGAGTAGGTGTGAAGGTGACCAGGAATAGATCGTTTGAGGATGAGATGAAGGCTTATGACCAATTGTGGAGCCGAAAGAAGAAGACTACAGGGATGCGCTGCTGAAGCCTAATGTTTCACTCAGAATCCAAAGAAGTAATAACAGTCTATGTAGAGATTTAACTCTAGTCATTCTCGTGTGTTGGTTTCAGTGAAATGTAAAAAGTATAACAACAAGTGAATCAGTGAATACGAAAAGATAAACACTACAGAAATGAATGCGTAGTGTAAATAATTCATCCAGTCAAAGAGAACAGTGATCAAAATAAAAACAAAGAATAGAGAAATGAACAAATAAGTATGAAGAATAATAATCATACATAAAAAAGTTTTATTTACTTCTCATGTTTGTTTGCTTTAGTGGTACAGTTTCAAATGCTTAGTGTGAAAACTGTGGTTTTATCACAACTGATAATATTTCAAAGAAAGTGAAGATTATCATATTTCTCATATACTTTAGCGATGCGGTGAAGCTAAGTCATGTAACCGACAAACTTGTTAACATATGTGCATTATCGCATACGCTACATTGGGCGTACAGTTAGGCAGGTTAATCATCATGTTTCTCAACATCATCCGGCATGATGTTTTGATAAAGTCTCACAGTGTTATACAGTAATGTTTACTGATGACGTTTCGAGCACAATTTATTGCTCATAATCATATCAAGGTAATCACACGACTTCCTAAATTCATTTATATAGTTCCTTTGTTTTTCACTTGATTTGATTGGTAGTAATATTTTCCATATTTCGGGTATGAGTGATGATTCATTCCTATTGCATGTGTTGGGTGTGGATTCGATGAACAAGGATTCAGTAATCAACCTCTCTCTCCACCTACCTAGATTACTTTTTAGAATTTTAACCCTCTCCCACCCTATTGTGTGGTTGTGTGTTAATGCATGCATTGCAATTGCCGAGCTTTTTTCTAAATTACTTATCTTCTCTGGGTCAACCATTCTTACCTTAGCTAAATTCTTATGTTCTGACAGTCTGATTACCCCCGATGTACTAGTTTGACCTATGTAGTTGACCTCGCTCACAGTCATTGCAGGGTATTTTGCAAATTATATTATTTTGTCTAATCGGGTCCACTGGGTCCTTTAACCTACAGAGCTTGTCCCTGAGTGAGTTTGTAGGTTTAAATGCCACCCTAATTCCTGCTTTATTTAGAATCCTACGTAGGGTCTCAGATGTCCCCTCTTTATATGGTATAACAGTAGATGACTTATATTCTCTCTTATTTATGTTATTATTACCAGTTTCACAATTCTTTTTATTTTTCTTTTGGCGTTTTTCAATCTTCCGAATGAATTTTAGAGGATAGTTATTTAGAACCAACTCCTCTTTTATCCGTTTTATTTCATCATTTAGGTCTTTTTTTGTGCTACTTAATGCCACTGCTCGGTTTGTTAAACACTTAACTAAGCCTGCCTTAACAGTTAAAGGATGAGATGAATTAAAGTCTAAATATCTATTAGAATGCGTTGGTTTTCTATAAACACTAGTGTGTAGTTTGCCTTCTTCTATTCGTTTTATTTTACAATCCAACATAGCTAATTCTCCTTGCTCATTTTCGGTTTCAAATGTGAATTTTATTCCCTCCACTAGTGAGTTTATGTGTGTCAAGAAGCTAGAGATATGTTCTGTTTTTAACACTGTGAAAGTATCACCCACATATCTCCACCATATTTTTGGAGTAGGATTAAACGTATTAAGAGCCATATTTTCCCAGCTATCCATAAATATATCTGCTACGATGTGGGATATTGGTGATCCCATTGCTACACCTTCAGTTTGTCTATATATTTTGCCTTGGAATTTACAGATAGTAGATGTGAGGCACAACTGAATTCCTAAAATAATTTCACCAATGGGTAGTTTCGTCCTATAAGTGAGTTCAGGGTCTACTGTATAACACTGTGAGACTTTTTCAAAACAAAATTTACCCATAATGGAATTACACTCTACCACAGTGCACAAGTTTTATTCTTAAATCAATCATCCGGCATGGTTAAGTAAAGGACAAACCAGATCTATTCGTAGCTCACACCTTGTAGATAGTGAGTATACAGTTGATTTTATTACAGCATTTAAAATTATTTATCGTATTCCCACTAATCTTAAGTTTGCTTCATGAGTTCGTCTTCTACAAACAACAGCTGAAGCGATAGAAATCCGCCTGAAGAAGCTAAACCTTATCTTGGCTATGGCTACATGAATGTATAATCTGGACTACTTCGACACTCCCTCCCTCTAAACCTCTAAAAATTATAATTGTCCAGATTATTTTATTATTTTTCTGACTCATTCATCTTCAGTTTCATGTTATCATTGTCCAAATCATTTTATTTCCTTTAACAATCCGCTACGTAGTCAACTTGAGCACTCTCTTATGGATTAGTTACCTTTCATTTTTCCAAAATTACGCATTATGCAATCCATTTTTTTAACCATTTCTACCTTTTAATTGTTTTTTTATTAATGTTCTTCGTTAATTATCAACCCATTGACATGTTGATACTGAATAAAATAAATATTTGTTCGCTAATTCCTTTGGCTTTCCAAATGTCTAAATAGGGATTTTTTCTATGCTCTAGAATAATTAAAATTTAATACAGTTCACAGAATGAAATGGAGATGAAGACCTATGTTCTATATAGAACCCAAAGAAATGATAATGCTTCAACAAGAATAGCAATCAAACCTCTACCTCAACTTTATAGACTTTGAGAAGGCCTTCGACAACGTTAACCGCGAAGAACCACGGCTGCTTATTATCACCAATGATATTCCTAATTGTGGTGAACTGGATTATGCGTCAGACAGTGGGAAACGAGAAGACAGGGATATCCTGGACTGACGTGAAGAACCGAGAAGACCTGGATTTCGCGCGTGGATGATTTATGTTTGATGTCACACAAAATCGAAGACTTACAAGCGAAAACCGACAAACTGGTCGAAGAGGCTGGCAGCAAAGAGAGGACTCCAGGTGAACATACACAATACGGAGGTTATGAAAATAACCAACCAACAACAGCACCAGCAGCAACATCCAGCGCCAATCACCATCAACGGGCGGGATTTGAAAGAGGTTACTCCATTCACTTCACTTATCTAGGGAGTATTGTCTCAACTACAGGAGGAACGGACGAGGATGTCAAATCGAGGCGAGAATCGGGAAGGCGAGAAACACATTCATCAACCTGAAACCAATCTGGAAATCTTCCACTGTCACTCAGCCTGCATCAACAACAAAATTCGGATTTTCAATACAAACGTCAAGTCAGTCAATTCTTCTATACGGATCAGAAACTTGGCGGCGGGTCACCAAGAATATTTCCAACAGCTTGTTGCAGACCTTCATCGACAACTGTCTTCGTTCTATACTTAAGGTCAGATGGTCGGAAAGAATCACCAACAAGAAACTATGGGAACAAACGGAGCAAGAACCATTCGCCCAACAAATATTCAGGAGAAAGTGGAGATGGATTGGACACTGGCTGAGGAGGCCGTTGGGTGACATCGCACGTCAGGCCAGTGCTCGAGTGGAACCCGAAGGGGAAGTGGCGAGTGGGACGTCCAAGGGTGACATGGAGGAGATCGTTTGAAGAGGAGTTGAAACAGTATGGACTAACATGGATGCAGGTGAACAGTACAGCAGAAGAGAGAAGCAAGTTGAGACGTGTAGTTGAAGCCCTATGTTCCACTAGGAACACAAGGAAACAACAATAATTAATTCATAAGAATGGATATTTTATCGTATATACTTGTTGTGGACTAAATGGCTAAGCTCGTTTATACGCAGATAAAAAGGACAAAACAAATAGAAACATGTATGTATGTAGAGAGGAATTCAGTTCACACGAAGTAGTATACATATTAGATAGAGTTACTTGGTTAGTTATAACTGTCGCAAAATACACAAGTAAAGACGCACAGAATTGAAGTGATGAAGTAGTCCTCTTTTGTTAGGCAGCTGCTCTCTCCACGTAGGGATATGCAAACAGCCCGAGGGTACTTGCGTATGGAAAAGAAGACTGAAGGAAAGGAACCGAATGTGAATGCACGGATCAGGTACAATCCAGAGATGATTGACAAGAGTAGAAAGCAAGAAGATGGAAAGGGAAGTTCTGTCATCATCACTACGCGCTGAACCGAGTTGTGTCCTTATTCAATCTATATTAACAACCATGATGTACAGCGAATTCACTAGTTTTTCTATTTGACAATGAACGTATAATCTGATATTTTTCGGCGTCCACAAACTGACATCTAGTAACTGTGCCTTATGCATCCAACTGGAATTGATTTTAGGTTTTCTACATCTCGTCGGAGGGCCATAGTATGAAATTGCTTTACATGAAGCAATCATCTTGTAGAAATTCATCTCCCCATCTTCACAAGATAATCAGGCACAGCATAGTTCAAAGATATATCTGAATAGATTACATTTTGTGGGCTTGAATCTTTAATCAGTCACACCACTGTTGTTTCCATTCTTAAAAATAATATGCAGCAATCCGAATTATCTACGAATAGTTCCTACCATTAACACATCCTAACAAAACTAATTATGAAGAGATTATCATCAAACCATTACATAGTTTGACCTATAAAACATTAACATTTATTTCTGTCTTCTCCTGAATGAAAAGACGCTTATACCATGATGCAGACTGCCTTAATTTTGTTACAATTGCGGTCTAAGTTCTTTCGGATGTAGGGAAACCACGAAAATAGTTATCCCACCCCTGAATTTCCTATGGAATGCGAATAAAGAGAAAACAAACGCTTTCTCCAAATATGAATTCATACTAGTAAATGGTTCTCACTGACAAGGTTACGTAGGCAAAGCTTAATTCTATTGTGCAACAGCTATACCAATAAGTATCCTTATTCCTTATACAAACTCATAAATCAAATTTTGGTTTTCCTGGATTCGATTGATTTCCGAATTGATCACGGACTAACTTCAGCCCGACAACCATTGAAAGCCAGGTAGTACTGGAGAGCTGCTTAGTCCATGCATGGAACACTTCAGTGATATGTACTCAGGTTCGGGGTCGAATTCGTAGACAATTCAGTCAATGTGTTGGAGTCCAATGACCTAATCAATTTTTACTTCTATTATTTCAGGATATATATTGCCATTTCTAATCAGTCTCTTTTTGGAGTACTTGTCTTCATGCCCAGCTTGACGAATCACTCTGATCACCCCTTCCTATCACAACAAACGGGAGCATCATCCTCTAATCAATCGTTAGTGAATACTAGGATAATTTTCAAGATTTCCTGAAGACTGCCAGACAAAGATGAAACAGGATTTCATCATGAGCTGACATTAGTTAGAGAACCATTGGAAAACCTGGGAGTACTGGACAGCTGTTTCGTCCAAGTTTGGGACTCTTCAGCAGTACGCACTCATCGGGATTCGAACCCAGGACCTTCTGGGCGAGCTCGTAGATCAATAAGCCAATGAGACATCATCCAATGGCCCATGGATTCCAACTTCTGCTAATTGACGACATCGTGTGACCACTAGCCAATGTCTTTGGCGAGTATTCGTCCTTGCAACAGACCTGCTGCAGCCTTCTAGTCACGACTACCCACTAGAACCCCAGGTAACCAGCTACCTGAATTAGGCCAGTCGCCAGTGAACATCTAATCGATATTCAAGTATTGGTTTGTAGGGATTTGATTGAGTGGAAACAGCTGTCCAGTACTCTCAGGATTTCCAATGGTTCTCTAACTAATGTCAGCTCATGATGAAATCCTGTAACCAATCAAACCCCTACAAAGCAACACTTGAAAAGATGAAACAGTTGTCCGGTAATCTCTGGTTTGCAATAGCTCTCTAACTGAAGTCTATTCACTACCTGCCTTAGAACCCGATACCCTTGCAATCTTCTCTTGCAATAAAATCAATTGTTGGATCGATATTGTTTTCCCTATTTGAAGGCAAATAATTTCGATGCACAGATAAATACGTGGAAGCTGTTCAAACGCTCAACTGTAAGAATTTTTAGATTTTCTGTAAATTAGTATACCTGCCACAACATTCATTATTTCCAATGCAATCAATACCGTTTAGTATGCTCAGCTAATCTGTAACTTGTCCATCAACCAACTTATACTCCATTATTTTCATTGTAACCTCTTTCCTCGAGGATTCAGAAGATTTGCACTAAAAGAGTCAATAATAATAATAATTTGCTTTATTCCAAAACAGTACGTGTGATACAGAATGGAATTCTCAGCATTTTTACTACAGTATTGCATCCAGTTAGTACACTATCAATAAATAGAATTCTACATAGATTAAGGAAATCTCAGTTCATTATGACAACATATTGGCATGTCGGTAGCAAAGTTAAAGCTGAACAGTGTTTGAAGGTGTTAGAAAAGTAGGTGCCGTCATATTTACTGGCGTAAGCGAGAGAAAGAGAGAAAGAAACAAAGCAGCACATAACGGAAAAATGAGATAGAGAGAGAAAAGGAAAAGAAAGAAAGAAAATGTTGTGCCTATAAATGATATGAGTTGGAAAGACGATGTCCAGCTGTAATCCTGATTATTTAATGAATTATAGGTGTCACGCCTAATGCTTTCTTTATCGCACAGAATACGAGCCAAGTAGGGTATGGTTTTTTTGTACTTGCTGTTCTGTACTTGCTGGTGCGAGCATATAGTTTCCTATATAGGCTTCTGATATTGTTTGATGAGATACAAGGGGAGAGTTGTTAATGAAGAGGGTGATGTGAGTTAGATAGAATGGATTTGGCCCATTTTTCACATGAGTCCATGTGCCTGTCAACCAGAATATTAACAAGCTGGTTAAGTGGCACGTTGCTTACACTGCTGACGACATTTAACATCCTGCATAATAAGGTATAGTCTTTCTTCAGTATCCCTGGAAAAACTAAGGGGGGACAATATAGAATAATAGACAGGATGCAAGAGTTAACGAATCGTAGGAGTAAGGGTTGGGTTATTCAAGAATGTCTTAACTTCTTGATGTAGAAGGTAAGACGGAATATTTTCTTAGAAATCGCCAGGATATGAGACGACCAGGAGAGATCAGCAGATAGAATGACGCCTAGGTATTTAATTTCTGACTTGGTTTCTATTTCGGTGCCATCTATGTTGCACGCTTCTTGAGAGCTGACCAGTTTGTTTAGGTCGGATTTATGCCTAAAGGTGAAATTGACTGTTTGGCAGTTGGAAGGGTTTAAGGTTAGACCGTTTTCCTTGGATCACTGGCTGATTTATGACAGAAAGGCATTTAATTTAGAGCAGTCACTTTGACATTTGACACGCAAAGATAGAGTCAGGTGGTCAGCATATTTGACAAAATTGATGTCATTTGAAGATTGTAAGTCATGTAGAAAGAAGAAGAATTAGTAGAAGAATTAAAAAATCTCTGAGGGACCTTGACTGAAAATGGATTCCCATCCAGATTCATAGTCATGAACCTAAAACCAAGGGAAACACCTGTAAAGGTTCAAGTCATCCCCAAAAAGATGCTGATATTCAACCTCGAATAAAAAAGTGATACCGAAGTAGAAATTCTCCATATACTACTTTTGAAGTCTCTCAATAAAATATACTTCGCCGCCAGCCTACGAATAACATTCTCCTGCAAGAAACTACTCATCCAACAAGTGAAATATAAGCTGTCGCATTGGGCCACTTCAGCATGTATATACAAGTTCACTTGCTCTCGTGTAGCTGAGTACACTGGCCTTACCATGCGTCAGCTTGTAAAACGCGCGTGGGAACACTACCCAGCAGGGTTAGCAAAGGGAGAACGCGAAGGGGTCTACAGTTCGATAACGAAACATCTGGAGAATTCTGAACATTCAGCCCTATTTGAAAAGTCCTTCAAAGCTATATACAAAATCCGATTCAACTTATCAAAGGGAGTGAAATCAATACATCTAGGAATAGCTGAAGCACTGGCGATCCAAAAACTCAAGCCTATTCTATGTGTCCAAAAGAAATACGTCCAACCGAAGTCCCTACCGTGGTTATCATGAAAATTTAGTCTCACCAATAATGATTATCCTATTACCTTTCTTGTCCAACTTTCCCATTTATCTGTTATATTTACCTTTTAAATCTCTATCTGCATTATTAGATTTGGTCACGGTTTTTTTTTATGTCCCAACCTCCTACCCATTTCATTAATTCTACATCCCTAACCCAGAATTGTACAAACTGACTAGTTTTCTAGTAATTATAATCCCATTTTGTCTTTTCTACCCGATATTCCTGATTATTACAAATTGTAATTTTTAATTTCACCTTTGGTCTGAAATATTTCTAGAATAGTACAACTACCTATCTTCTGTTTATTACACTTAGTAATTTTATTAATCTGACTTCTGACCAGAAATAATTCAGGAACTTCCTCACACATGTAATATAAATACACGAATGTACAGCCTAGTTGATGAATTCGTCTAAAAGAAAATTTTCTTCGCTGCAACCATCATTTAAATAATTCCTACTTTATAATTTTACAAATATTTATCAAATAATATCCATCTTAAGTTTTCCTAAAGTCCGTTCACAGTGATTTTTGAGTACTGACCAGAATAACTGGCTTCTCAAAAGGGAAGCGGCGAGTCGGTCGTCCAAGGGTGACTTGGAGGAGGTCATGTGAAGAGGAGATGAAAACGTGTGGGCAGACATGGAGCCAGGTGAAGACTCTAGCACAGAACAGAACGCAATGGAGACGCACGCTGAAGCCCTATGTTCCTGTAGGAATTAAAGGATAGAATAATAATAATAATAACTGGCTTCCAACTTTAGAAATTCAGTCAAGCATGGCTTCTTCAATTAATTTTATTACACATGAATCTGGTTATCATCTTTTCAAATAAATTTGATGTGGAATTCGCCTTTCAACCATAGATGATTTATTGAAACTGACTAGTGTTTGATTTATAAATATGTCAAGAAATGGCTAAAAAGTGTTCTGTATTACCTAAGTTTCATCTAAATAATGAAAGAATAACTGATAGAAACGTGCAAATCATGCATTAATTTACTTAACTGAAATGGTAAAGCCTTAAA
This sequence comes from Trichobilharzia szidati, assembly GCA_944472155.2. Classification (NCBI taxonomy): domain Eukaryota; kingdom Metazoa; phylum Platyhelminthes; class Trematoda; order Strigeidida; family Schistosomatidae; genus Trichobilharzia; species Trichobilharzia szidati. The sequence continues at coordinate 40,337,634 of OX235271.1, forward strand.
ACTCATAATAAAGACGAATATACCATTTGATGTTCTACGGGATTTTATTTTTAATATTTCTATCAGATAAAAGCAAAGGATATCTAAACTTGTCCTACTTAAAAGAAAACCAGACGGTAGCATAAAAAGAAATTTACATAGAAAAAGTACTTGGACGGGACAATATACACACTTTCACAGCTTCGTTCCTATCAATTACAAAAGGAATTTAGTGAAGACCCTCAGCCACAGAGTTAGAGCTATATGTTCTGAAGAAGTAAAGAAGAATTAAGCATGGTATATGATACTTTGATCGAAAATGGTTATCCTGACAAATTCATCAAGAAACATATGACAAAGAAGGCCGAAAAGGACTACCCATTATCTGTGAACAAGAAGCCACTTTATATACGACTAAAATTCATGGGCGATATACCAAGCGAGATAATTACGAAGAAATTAAGAAAATCAGTTCAAAGAACTTTCAATGCTGGTGAACTACACGTATTATTCTCTACACGACCGATGGTGCTACCTCGACTGAAAGATGAAGTACCTAGACTAGCCACTTCAAATTGTATCTATCAATTCAACTGCGCTTGTGGAGCGAGTTATGTTGGCCGTTGCTCTAGGAACTTGATTTTTCATGCTCGAGAACATATCCTAATATGGCTAAGTAAAAGTGTAGTTAAAACTATTAATAGCTCGATATTAGACCATCTGGTGCAAACCGGTCACAAAGCCAGCGTAAAAGAATCCTTCTCCATATTATACGGGTGCCTAACAAACTACCAAAATCGTCGAAGCACCGCATGCTCCGAACAGCAGAGGCTATTGCAATTCGTCTCAAACAACCAGTGCTCTGTGTCCAAAAGAAACAAGTCCAGTCCCTACTACTGCCCTGACACTCAGTAGAGATTACAAACTCATGAATTTGTACTATTACCTTCCTAATTCTTCTGACATTCAGTTTATTTTATGTTGATGCTGTTCAGCTGTAATCTATCAATATTATTGATTTGATGTTATTTAAACATTAATGTCGTTCATAAGACTAATTCATTTATTCATTATAATGTATATATAATTTTAGAGCCTGATGATGAATTTATCGAAAAGGGTACTCTTTGTTCCGTGTTTATTCTTTTAAAAAATTTCAATTCTGTCCGTTGAAATATTTTCTCATCACAACGATACTCTCCTTCCTGAATTATAATTATTATTCCCTTGGATTCACAGTGGAGTATAGGGCCTCAACAATACATCTCCACTTTGTTCTATTTTCTGCTGTCCTCTTCATCTGAGTTCACGATTGCTTATAATCTTTTATCTCCTCCTCACTACACAATTTCATCCGCATCACCCTCACACCGACGACCCACTGGTTGTTTCCTATTGGGATTCTACTTTTACCGATGGCCTGCATTGATTGCGATGTTATTCGACGGCCATATCCTACATATCTCTTGAGCGATCGGCTCTTCGTTGGTTCGTTCCCAGCCAAACTTTCTTGTTCCAGTTCTTTCTGGCAAGCCGGTCATTTGATCTTCACTGTGGAGCCAGAGAAGTTGGCAGCTGTTGATAAAAGTCTGTAAGTCGTTAGAATTCCTTCCCGCGACGCGCGTGTCACGTTCCTGACTCGTATAGGAAAACTAATTGACTTCGCATTTTTGCTGGAAGTCCGAATCTTGTTCTTTATGCTGAGGTGGAGTGCAGAAGATTTCCAAACTTGTTTAGGGTTGATGGAGGTGTATCTTGCCTTGACTTTCTGATTCTGGTTGGCTTTGATTGCTTCATCCGTGCTGTGTGCCTGTAGCTGAAATCGTGCTTCATAAATAAATGAAGGAAATGACTTCTGTTGAATCTCTCCTGTTGTTGGTGAGATTGATGCTGGTTCTTGTTGCTGTTATTAGTGTCGGTCGGTTATCTTCATCACCTCCCTCTCCACTTTCTCCAATTCACCTGTAATCCCGTCTTCGCTGCCTGCCTCTTCAGCTAGTTTGTTGGTTTTTGCTTGCAAGTCACCGAGTTTGCGTGACATTAAACACAAATCATCCATGAGTGCTATCCAGATTTTCTACAGTCTTCTTATAGGTGGTGCAACGTATTCCTGTCTTCTCACTCTCCATGCACAGTCTGACGCACCATAATTAAGAATACATTTATATATCTTACGCATATGAATATATCTCTAAGAATATTGTAATATATGAATAATTATTTTTTATCCTCTGTGTTTCTAAATCAGCATAGGGCTTCAATAGCATATCTTCAATCAGTATATCTCGAGAACTCTGGGCAAACTTATATTTCCTCTTCACACGACCTCCCCCATGTCGCCCCCAGAACCAAGCTCAAATTGTCGCTTCACATTCAGATTCCATTTGAGTAATTTATGTGTGATATCACTTGAATATCTCCTCAAGGTATAGACAGCTGAATCCTATTTCCTTCTGAAACCTTTTGGCGTGATATGTTGCTGATTGGTTTACTGGCCAAGATCCTTGCTGCTGATTTATTTTATAATAACAACCATTATTGTATTTTTTGTCACTATTTGAATATTCCGTATCATTTTTTATCGGGTTTTTTGAAATCAAAAACAGCAGTTAACTGTTCCGAATATTTTTATTCTACTTCTCGAGTTTTATGTAAACTGACTAAAACAACTTGCTGCTAAACTTTAATGTGTTATTTCGTTGATTGTATTCACCTGTGGAATCCAGGATGCACACTTCTTGTGCGTCGGTGGCAAAGCGGTTAGGATGCTCACCAACCATGCAAATGGCTTGGGATTCGATCCTCGGCCGATGCACACTTGATATCAATGGTCGGTCTGTTAAATTTGGGCTACCGATATTACATGCTGAAAATTTCTTACTTGTACCAAAATAGTGTGTGGAATCAAGATTACTAAAATAAAAATTTTTTTAATTAATAAAATATTCTAAATTCATCACCTATAAGTACCTTGATCACTACTTCAACATTTTGGAGGGGAGTGCTGCAAATATCTATAAACCTTATTTAATAGCTATACGATGCTTTATGATGCTAATTGCTAGGTTATTGACTGCAGTTAACCCATAAAAATGTTTGAAGCGAAGACAGGAGATGAAAGTAACTTTCCATTTATTTGCAGAATTTCATCAACACTTGATTTCAGTAATGTAAGTGTAGAACTTGGGCATTGTGGATAGATATTATATTATTATTGTTCCCCGGGTTCCTGGTGGAACATAGGGCCTCAACTACACGTTTCACTTGCTTCTGTCTTCTGCTGTACTTTTCAACTTCGTCCATGTTAATCCAACTGTTTCAACTCTTCTTCACCGATCTATCCATGTCACCCTTGGACGTCTCACTCGCCGCTTCCCTTTTCGGGTTCCACTCGAGCACTGGCCTGACGCGCGATGTCACCCAGTGGCCTCCTCAGCGAGTTTCCAATCCATCTCCATCTGTGGATAGATAAGTTCATTTTAATTATCACACAGTTATGCAATATTAACAACTGAATGACAAGGTTCCGAGGATAAATGATTGTTACTCATAATCATATCAATTTAGTCACACGTTTTCACAACTTGTCTTATAAACTCTTTTTCTCTCTTTGTGTCTCTCCGAATTCCTTTTGTTGTTTGCTGCCGTTATAGGCATTGCATCATTCTGATCGCACGTGTGCGGTTTTGAATCGATAAACAAAGCTTCAGTGAATTACCTCTCTCTCTCACTCCACCTACCTTTATTACATTTTAATACTCTCACCCAGTCCCACCCTATTTTGTGATTACATGCAAGTGGATGCAGTGCAGCAACTGAGGTATTTTCTAGTTTATTTAACTCAGCAGGGTGAATTATTCTAGGTCTGTAATAAAGGTTTTTGTATTTCCCAATGAAAGAAAAACAAAACGATACAGCTTTTACCAACGTTTCGCTATTCAATGCTACTAATAGCTTTATCAAAGTATTATTAAAGCAGAATTTACAAAACCTCAGCTTATATAAAACAACTTAATCATCATTCATCAGCAGAGGTCATTTTTCATTGTCAAATTGGCCAAATGGTAAAGATAAGAAAATCGGGTCTACACCTGGTTTTCGTTTTATTCTACAGTGTAGTATGGCCAACTTACCACTCTGTTCATTTTCTAACTCAGCAGTGAATTGGATTCCGTCTAATATTGAGTTCATTTTTTCAAAAAATGAGGGATATGTTCAGAATTCAACACAGTGAATGTCATCCACATATCTCTACAACAACCTAGGAGCAGGATTAAACTTTAAAAGAGCCATATGTTCCTAATTATCTATAAATATATCTGCCACTATTGGGGATATCGGTGATCCCATTGACACCCTATTCGTTTGTTTATATAATTTATTTTGAAAATTGAATACAGTAGAGGTTAGACATAACTGAACACTTAATATTATTTCATCAACTGAGCGAGAGCTTAGTCCTACTTTTGAGTTTAGCGTTAATGTTCAGTTCATTCCTAACTGCCTCCAGAGCTGTATTAATGGGAATATTAGTATATAAACCGGTAATGTCAAAACTAATCATTTTTTCATCTTTTTCTAATTTCTGTCCTCATTGAAGAACTGATGGATTGATAGGATAAGCAACAAGGTACTCTGGGTGCAAACTGCCAATCTACTGATGGCGAATATGCAGCAGTGAGGGGGGAAGGAAATGGACATAGGTAGAGGAGAAATTCAAGTGAAATCACATGCCAGGCCTTCAACTGATACCTGAATGGTAACTGACAGCCTGTTCATCCAAGAATAAATTAAAGGAGATCGTGCGAAGAGAGAATGGAAGTTTCTGTGCAGTCGTAGAGCTTGATGAAATACACAAAAACGATCGGAACCAAGTAGAAACGAATTGTCAAAGTCCTACATTATATTCGGAATCCAAGAAATGAATCAAAATAATTAGTAATCTCTGAGTGCTTAATGTGTCGTTCTTTCAACTGGGACTGAATCTCATAACCCACTGTTATAAAAACCTTTCAACATCATGTTATCTCTTAGAAATTGTAGTAGCCCCCATAAAAACTGATCAAATAAGCTTAAACCATAGACGAAATGTTTCTACTAGAAACAAATATACCAAGAGAGATTTAGCGCTTCACTCTAATGAAAGTAAAATCAAGGAGAAATACAAACTAACTTAAACAAATCTTATTTCTGTTTCAAATTTATTAAGTTTTCTATCATATAGAAACCTCAAATGTTTATAAGTTCATGATTTCTTATTATTTCGATCATGAGAAGTGAATTTTACACATTAATCTGTATCCTCATAAATCTTATTACCTTTTTGATTCCCTTAACAGATTATCACTCATTCCCTACTGCTACTATACTTGATGAAGTTTCTCGAACGGAGTGCAGTATACTGTTTATTAGGGTTAATCTTCCTCTGCCTTACCTACTGAATCTGGTGTCCCCCAAGGTGACGTTCTCTCTCCTATCTTTCGGAAGAAATTAACTTAGTCAAATCTCCTGATGATCTAATTGTCTCACTGCCAGTTACGCCCCGATCTGACTGTTTCAAACTTAGGACCTTGTTATCGAATATCAATCAAGGGTCTAAGCTAAATGGTCCTATCTTAAGCCTCTCTAAATGTCAGACAAATAACTTCATCTTTAAATATAAACTTGATCTACATGAACTGGTCCATGCACAAGATGTTTTTAGCATAGAGGGCACTGAAATAAGAAATAAGTCAAGCATAAAATACCTTCAAGTAGTTATATCTTCTGACCTTTCTTGGTCATCTCATATCTTGTTGATTTCTAAGAAAATGTTCCATGTCATCTTCTACATTAAGAAATTAAGACAGTCAGAAATCACTCAACCTTTGCTTTCACAATTCCTTGACTCATGCATCTTACCTATTGTGCTTTACTGCCCCTCCTTTATCTTTCCTGGGCTACTCATAAAGGACTGTGTTCCACTGTGCAGGGTATTAAAGGTTAACAGTAAGGTAAGTGCTGTGTCACTTAGTCATTTGGTTACCGGAGTGGTCGACAGACACCTAAACGCATATGATGAATGATCCAAATCCATATTTTCTGGCGCTCAACACCCCCTCTACTCTCCACTTTCCCCCATTCCATCAAATCAGGTAGGACTGCAAGTCATTATAAAAGGTTATATGCTCTCAAAACCAAGTAAAAAAACTCAACGGTGCCCTATTCGATCACGTAACATAGTAAGCGTTAGGCATGTAGCTCAAAATTCAATATGTTGATGTGGTTGTTTTCTCTGAGATGGATGGTTTATTTGTTAAGCTTGCATTGCCCTACCCACTAGGCAGCATCTTCAGCGCATAATTCATTTTGAAGTGAGCTTTTAGATTTCTCCACGAGTTTATCAGTCATCTCTCCTGGTGGGTGACCTTGAACATGGTTGGCTTCTTTCGTGTGTTTTGACATCCTCTAAGTCCCCAAAGGAAAGCACAAAGAAAATCGCCCTACCACATATAAAGGACATTTCATGAATTACCACAAGACCCTTCAAGCTTTTAGGAATTGACGTCGCACACAACAACTAGATTTTTTCACTCAGCCAGCACTGTGTCAACGAAAAGACTCAACAGCGAAAGAAGATAAAACCAACATCACCTACAAAATAAATTGTAACAAGTGCGAAAAACACTGCATTGGCCAAAGTGGACGTCCTAATCACCTTAGTATCTGTTAACATAAACTAGCCGTCAAGAGGCATGAAATCCGCTCCATATACAGACAACCAAGGACATAAATTCGACTGGGACAACGTTCAAATAATAAACAGAGGAAACAATAAGAAAGCTAGGGAAATTTTAGAAGCCCACTTGGTATTCCAGTGAATCGTCAATCAATAGACACATCAAGATAGACAAAATTTACCAACCAATAAGAAAGAAATCTCACACTGAAAGGGTCAAAGTTCAGGTCAAGGAAACAATCAGTAGCAAAACCACAAAAAAATCACGTTAAAGCTCAACAACCAGGAGAGATGACTGATAAACTCGTGGAGAAATCTAAAAGCTCACTTCAAATTGAAGTATGCGCTTAAGATGTAGCCTAGTGAGTAGGGCAATGAAAGCTTCGCAAATATACCATCCCGCTCACAGAACATAACTACTGCATCAAAATCATTCACCTGAACAATGAATCTTCTCCACCATAACTTAATATGTAATTAGCAAAATAAATGCCTCTTTTATCTTCTCTTATTCACAATTTATTGTGATACTGTCTCAATTATCTTATAATTTTAGTTATTAACATTAGTGTTTTTTCAAGCTTTCTATGTATTCTTGACATTTTTGTTACTGCTAATTCTAAAAATTTTCTGTTACCAATGTCGGCTACCTAAAACCTGTACTGTTTTTCTGTTGTTGCTGAGTAAGTTAGATGCTAGATTGCACCAAACACTGAGAATTCCGCACTGTATCATAAGTTTTGTTTTGGAATAAAGCAAACCATTATTATTATTCAATAATGACATGTTCCTTTGTGAACACAAATAATAATGCATGTGAACTATTCAGCTGGGGAGTTCTACCGATATTTCAGGATTCAAAAAAATATTCCTTTCTTCACGTTTAATGCTTGTTTTAAATTTAGAGTCAGTATTTAAAATTGATTTTTTGAAAGACAATCATCGTATGATTCTCGTTTTCTACCAATTACCTAGCCATTTACTTGGAGGAGGTGGTGTAAAGAGGAGATGAAAACGTGTGGGCAGACTTGGAGCCAGGTGAAGACTCTAGCAGAGAACCGAACGCAATGGAGGCGCACGGCTGAAGTTCTATGTTCCTCTGGAATTAAAGGATACAATAATAATAATAAATACTATTGGATGATGTGATGCATATCCACCAGCTCATCTCAAACAATTAATACTCAGGTTTTCTTGGTTTCCATTTATGATATATTTAGTTGATCACATATATTTTGATGGGAATAGTTTCATTTTCTAAGCAAAACTGTTGTGAAGTATTCTCCTGAAGCTGTGTAAATTGCAAAAATCAGCGAAATGATTTGCAGCTCCTGAATATCATTCAACATATTACTAGTTCACCCAAGCAGTTGACAAGAAATCAGGTGATACGTTTCCAGACCGTAGGTGTTACGAACTTCCTGGAATAATTTGGGCGCCGAGTCAGATTGATTCATTATAAATTATTATAATTAATCCTAGCAATTATACCACTTAAGAAGAAATTTAAATCATTTCACTTTATGCTAAATATTGCACTGAAGATGTTGTCCAGAAGGACGACGAAAGCTCATAGAGAACACTATTAATTGTTAATCCTAGCGTGTTAAGAAGAAGGCGAAATTATGGCAAGTTTTGATGTGGTTTCTTTATTTACTAGTATTCCAATATGCGATTCACTTGATATTATGAAATATGAACAATCAAAAGTAGTAACTAAATCTGTATTACCAATATATGAAGTTATAAAATGCTTAGAACTTTGTTTGGAATCTACATATTTTACCTTTAAAGACAAACTATACTGTCAAACAAATGGAGTTGCAATGGGTTCACCAACATCTCTAATTGTAGCACACCTAAAAATGAAAGCCCTAGAAAAGAAAGCATTGAAAAGTTTTAGTTGTCATCCTAGAATATGGTACAGATATGTAGATGACACATTTATCATCATAAAGAAAGCTGAAAAAGAAAACTTTCTAACAGAAAGTAACCTGATCTAAGAATATACAGAGTTTACTAATGAAGTGGAATCGGCTAAGCTTTCTTGATTGTTCTGTAAAAGACAAACTGACGAGAAAATAAAGTTTACCATATACAGAAAGCCGACACATTCCAACAAGTATTTGAATTTCCAATCAGATCATCCAATAGGAATGAAAGTTTGAGTAGCTTCAAATCTCGTTAACAGAGCTAGAAACATTATAATAGATAATGACGATATGGAGAACCAGTTATCCGATATAAAACAGATTTGATTGGAAATGGTTATCCTGAAAAGCTACTAGATAATATTATCAAATAGAAAAACTTTGTTTTGATTTTCTTACCACGCTGAGATTAATTTAAATAATTTATAAGATTTCAGGTGGCTTGAAATGATTCTTCTCTCTGAGCTTCATTGAACACTGGTTACACCATTAGTGAGCTTGCCATCAAATAAGTTGAATGGCCATGAGGTGTTAACATCACTTTAATGATCTGGTTATGAAGCAGTACTGATTTATATGAACAGCATCCATTCATTGATTGTCAGTTAAAAAAAAGTATCAGGCAGATCACATATATTATCTAAATAATTTCAACAACAAGAAGACGTACTTTTTCTGCAATGTGTGTAGTATATTTGCGCAAAACATTTCGGACATTCTGATCACACACAAACACATACCAGTACTTGTCATACACACTTTTATGAAAGGCAAGAGAGGATGAATTATTACGATACAGGTCAGTACATTAGATGACACAATCGCCAATATAACGGACTATCTTAAGTTCTGCCTTGATATATGCTGTCCCAAACAAACACTGTTCAAACGCTTCGATCGCTTCTCGTCTCCTCGTCTCAAACAACTACGCAGGCAAAAGGAAACATTATATAAATTCAAAGATAAGTTAGGACTTAAAAAGATTAATGCTCCAATCAAATCTGAAATCAAAAATATTAATGCTATGTATAACCATACACTTTTATCATGCAAATCTCCTATCAACATGTGGAAACTTTTCAATGAAATACCTGCCAACAGTAACCGATGCAATGTTTTTCCCTCTTATGATGTTAACGCTCTTAATCAGTCTTTTATACGCTCTCCTTCTACTATAATTACTTCTAACGTTACAAATCATGTAGCTGATAACTTTCATGACTTTAATACTCTTGATGTTCTAAAATGTCTTAAAACGCTTAAGCCCTCACGTAGCCTTGGCCCTGATGGTATACCTGCCTATGTTCTAAAACAATGTGCAGGTGCTTTATGTTCTCCACTTACTAACATCATAAATGCTTCTTTTTTCAAAAACGTTGTACCTGTCGCATGGAAAGACATTAAAATAGTCCCTGTCCCTAAACCTGGTAATAACAAGAACGTTAAGTTCAGACCCATTGCCATTACTTCCCCGTTTCTAAAGCTTATGGAAAAACTATTACTTCTTAAACTTGAACCCTCCCTTAAAAGCTTTGAATACCCCAAACAATTCGCATAATGACAGGGTAGGAGCACTTTAGACGCTGCAGCCGTCTTACACAACAGTATCGTCTCATCATTAGATAAAGGTGCCAAATACGTCCGCTGCACGTTTCTCGACTTCACTTCTGCTTTCGACTCTGCACCTAGATGTCTCTTGCTAAATAAGCTCTCGATGACACAAACTGAGTCCTGGGTCACAAACTGGTTGCATTCCTACTTCTCAAACAGAATGCAGTACACTGTATACAAAGGTAAATCCTCCTCTGCTGTGCTCACTGAAGCTGGTGTCCCCCAAGGTGCTGTACTCTCCCCACTTCTCTTTTCTTTCTTTCTACATGACTTACCATCTTCAAATGACATTAATTTTGTCAAATATGCTGACGATCTGTCTGTATCTTTGCCTGTAAATTGTCAAAGTGACTGCTCTAAACTAAAAGGCTTTTTATCAGAAATCAGCCAGTAGTCCAAGGAAAACGGTCTAACCTTAAATCCCTCTAAATGCCAAACAGTCAATTTCACATTTAGGCATAAATCTGACTTGAACAAACTGGTTAGCACTCACGAAATGTGCAACATAGATGACACTGAAATAGAAACCAAGTCGGAAATTAAATACCTAGGCGTCATTCTATCTGTTAGAGAACCATTGAAAATCAGGGAGTACTGGACAGCTGCTGTTTCATCCTAGTTTGGGAATCATCGGCAGTACGCACCCACTGGGATTCGAACCCAGGACCTTCCGGTTACAAGGCAATGGTTCAATGGTTCTCTAACTGATATCAGTCCGTGATCAACTCGTAAAACATAACTAATCCTTACAAACCAAACTATAGAAGGTCATTCTATCTGCTGATCTCTCCTGGTCGTCTCATATCTTAGCGATTTCTAAGAAAATATCCCGTTCTACCTTCTACATTAGGAAGTTAAAACATTCTGGTATAACCCAACCCTTACTCCTACAATTCGTTAACTCTCGCATTCTGCCTATTATTCTCTATTGTTCCCCCTTAGTTTTTCCCGGGCTACTGAAGAAAGACTATAACATATTACTCAGGATGTTAAAGGCTGTCATCAGGGTAAGCAACGTGCCACTTAACCAGCTTGTTAATATTCTGGTCAACAGGCACATGGACTGATATGAAAAATGGGCCAAATCCATTTTATCTAACTCACACCACCCAATTCACTCATAACTCTCCCCTTGCATCTCATCACGCAAAATCAGAAGCCTATACAGAAAACTATATGATAGCACTACTAAGTACAAAAACTCAACCATACCCTACTTGGCTCGTGTTCTGTGCGATAAAGAAAGCATTAGACTTGAAAATTATAAGTTAATAAATAGTCACTAGAACAACTGGATCTCGTCTTTCCTATTCATATCATTAAAAAGTACAACATTTTCTTTCTTTCTTTTCCTTTTCTCTCTCTTTTGTTATGTTTTGTTATGTGCTGTTTTGTTTCTCGCTTCCTTACAAACTTTACTTGAAGCATTCTTCTTCGTTCTTTCACACTCTGTATGTCTCGACCTTTTGTTACCGCTTACGCCAGTAAATATGCTATTATCTATTTTTCTAACAACTTCAAACATTCTGTTCAATTTTGACTTTGCTATCCATATGTTAATATGTTGTTGTCAAAATTAACTGGGACTGCCCATAATCTATTTAAAATTTTATTTAGTGCAATGAAATGCTGAGAATTTCATTCTGTATCACAAGTACTGTTTTGGAATAAAGCAAATCATTATTATTGAATTGTGTACAGGTTAAAGTCACAAATAATGAGTAGGGAGATGACGCAAAGGTGTGAATAAGAAAGGAAGAGAAAGAAATAGTGTCAATGTGTAGATTCACAACCCACAAACTTGCAAAGTGTCTAGTGAAGATATTACACCCTATTAGAAGAAGCTTCCGTTAGTTTGCAATGAAAGATAATTTTGAGTTGATAGATTCTCTTCAAAAGGTTGATGTAAGACAAAAAAACCATGTTTTCCCAAGACGTTGATTCTTTAATTACAAATGTGCCTATTTTATGTGATTGCATTTCCTACAACAATTTCCTATTACTGGTGTCCATATCTTATTTAAAAGAGTTACAGCTTCTATGTACTAACAATGTTAAGTTCACATTTGAGGGCAAGCATTTTTGCCAAATCAATGGTGTTGCTATTGGAAACCCCTCTAGGTCTATCGTTAGCTGATATATACATGTCGCATATTGAGAACCTAGCGAACGACGTAATTGGGAAAGTTTATTTTTATAACAGTTACGTGGATGACATAACAGTTATAGAAAACCTAAACCAGATCAATAGAGTACAAAACATTATATCGCTAACATACTTTAAAGAGAATAATGATTGCTTGCCATTTTTAGATGTACTCATAACCAACTGACAAGATGGCTCAGTAAAATGATCTGCCTAAAGAAATTACACATCAGCGGGACAGTATCTAAATTATTATAGTTATTATCCACTACAGTGTAAAAAGGTGTTGGTTAAGTGTTTATTCAAACGCATTCACCGTATATTTACAGCTGACACAAGTGAAGAAGAAAGACGACACCTCACGGAAATATTGTTAGATAACATTTACCCGCTGAGATTCGTTAGGCAATACGGAATTGTCAACCAACGAGCCCTACCGATCCAGCCAACTCCCAAAAAGAATTTTTGTATATCCTTGCAGTTCAGGGGTGACCAGCAGAGTCCGGTCACTAGCAAAAGACCCACGATAGCAATTAATAGGTCTTACTATGCACCTAAACTTATTTTCATAGACAAAACGAGATCTATGCTGTCCAGTAAGCCCCCGCAACATCCGAACGGTAGTGTCACATTCTTTTGTGCTTATCAATTTTTATATGTATGTGTGGACACACGTACATAGAGAGGACCCACTGGTCTCTGTACGTTAGACCTACAGAACATATCTCAAAGTGGCTGCAACAATAAATAAAACCACTGATACAAATGATCCCGGAAATAGATGTCAAACATCATCTATAGCGAAGCACATTATAGAGACGGGTCATAAGGTCGATTTCAATAATGGCTTTAAACGCATATTTGTAACAAGTTTGGGTCACATACTTAAATTATTTGAAGACTTGGTCATAAAACCACTTAAACCTGCCTTATATATCCAAAACTAATTTGTTATTACTTTAAACCTGCCTTGGTAATCCAATTTAGAATCAAATTTCAATTTACTTCACAATTTAATCAATTCCTTCTTTGTTTTTTCTTAATTCGTGACTTTGACCTGTACACAATCTGACCTGTAGTGTAATAATTCATGCTCTCTTGCCTTCTATATAACTGTGTATCACAAGTACTGGTGTGTATGTGTGTGTTTGTGTGTGATCAGAATATCCGAAATGTGCAAAGATTAGAATTAATAGCTCTACCTATAATTAAACCGAAAATCTGGATACGTTACGTTGATGATACATTTGTAATAATTAAGAGAAGTGATTTAGAATATACTCATAAATTAATAAACAACATATTTGAAGACATCAAATTCACAAGAGATGAAGAATTAGATAACAAAATCCTATTTTTAGATGTCTTAATCAGGAGAACCAACACAGGATATTTAGAGACACAAGTATATAGAAAATCAACGCACACAGATCAAGTACTCAACTATACTAGCAATAATCCAGTTACTCACAAACGAAACTGTGTGCAGGCATTGTTTGAAAGAGTTCAGACACATTGTAGCACTCCTGAGTTGAAAAGAATGGAGGAAAATTACCTACAGACGGTCTTCAAAAAGAATGGTTATCCACAAAATTTCATCAAAAAGTGTTTAAAGCCGAATCAAAACACCAACAAGAAACCATCATCAAAGACCACAAGAAAATTCATCCAACCATACATGAGGAATATCTCTGAAATAACAGCTAGAATACTGAAACCGTTAGATATAGATATAGCACACAAACCAGTAAAATAGCTTAATTCGATATTATGCAAACCAAAAGATCCAACAGAAAAAGGAGATGAAATTAATACCATTTACAAAATAAATTGTATGAACTGCAACAAACAATACATCGGCCAAAGTGGACGTCCCCTTCGAATCAGAATCCAAGAACATAAATCAGCCGTGAAAAGACATGATATGTATTCTCTAGTATCCATACATACAGACAATTATGGTCATCAATTTGATTGGGATAATGTCAAAATCTTAGACAGAGGAAACACGAAAAGTGCCAGAGAATTCCCAAAAGGCTGGTACTCAAGCGCAAATGCAATTAACAAACACGTTAATATAGATGAAATATACCAACTAATAAAAAGTAAATCAGGTGACCAAAAAGTTTAAAATCCAAGTCAATAGAAAATGGTCAATACATATGTAAAGATAGTTACCAGGAGACGCAGTTATTTCACTCATGAAGAAATTTAAATCACTTCACTTTATGCTAAATATGGCGCTGAAGATGTTGTCCAGAAGGACCACGAAAGCTTCGCAACTAAACCAACCAGCCCAGAGAACACTTTTAATTGCAAATCATCCACCTGAGCTACAAATCTTCTCTATTATTTCAATATCCGAAATGTGTTGCGCAAATACAGTGCACACATTTCAGATACACTACATCTTCTTCTTGTGATGTCGAAATTCATAAAGGGAACTAATTGCTATAAACAATTTCAACTTCAAAATTGAACTATGATTAGATAATCACCTGGAACTGTGTAAATTACCAGTCGTAAATTTAATTGCTTATTTCGATCGAACTGGATCACTCTCAGTGACCAGTTAATCTGTATCACTTCAATATGATCTCATCTCCATTCGAATATGTTCATATACCTAATTGGATATTATTATTTTTTTAAATATGACTAGATGCTAATTTCCTGTAATAGAGCGTTAGAAAACAAAATCTCAAAGAGACTCATTGGACTGCTTGCGCTCACTTGCTCACACACACACACACACAAAATCATTTTACACTACTCATATATATATGTATATAAATAGCATAACAGTCATCTACTCTGGATAATCACAACATAGATTACCTGAACATTGTTCTATCATATAATTTTCTTTTTGTTTTTCAATAATTATTGTGTTGTGTTGTTTCTTTCTATTCTTCTTTTTTACTAATGCATTTTTGCTAAATACGTAAACAAGAAATAGGAGATATGAGAAATACAAAATACAAAATAGGGGAAATCGTTTAATCACTCTTAAATCTGGAATGGGATAATGCAGAAACACATCTCTATTTCAGGTGAAGTGAATTACCCATTTATTTACTTTTTTTATTTTGTTAAACTGTATTAATCAACAATTTTTTGCTTATTTGTCATTTTAATTATTTATTTATTTATTCATTCATTCATTCATTTGTGTGTCAAAATAGAGTACTAATCAACTAGCAGTTATTCATTGAAGTAAACACACTTAGTCAGTTTTTTATTTCGATTTACTAATAAGCTACAATTACAATTGCACTGATTTCAAGACATTTGTTAGGTATACAAGTGATAGTTGTATGTACACTGGATATATATACATATATATATATATATTGTGATGCATGGTTGGAAAGGATAGATTTGAACTATACTTGTAACATATACGTAACTGTTGATGAAATATAAGGTGGATCATGGTCGAAAACCCTGTTTTGAAAAATTAGAGAAAGAACTGCCAGGTATCCTGCACCGACTAGGCATGATTATTCATTCAGTGGACGCAATTGTAAAATCTTAACTCAAATATAACCAACTTATCTTCATATAAAGTAAGATATTTGAATAATAATGAAATATCTAAAGATCGTGACTGAACAAAGCTTGGAATGGCAGTCACCTCTCTATCTCAACTTCATCGACTTTGAAAAGGCCTTCGACAGCGTCGATCGAGAGGTGCTTTGGCAATTACTTCGCTACTACGGGGTGCCACCGAAAATTATCTATTTCACCCAACAGTTGTACGACAATGCTGAATGCCAAGTAATCCACAACGGGAAACTTACGGAATCCTTCGAAGTGAGGATAGGAGTAAGATAAGGCTGTCTACTATCGCCAATGATTTTCCTGATTGCAGTAGACTGGATAATGCGACAGTCAGCGGGCAACCAGGAAACAGGCATAAGATGAACCCTTACAAAAAGCTTGGAGGATCTCCGATGATGACATATGTCTGATTTCTCACAAACTGGAAGATATGCAAGTGAAAAGCAACAAGTTGGCAGAAGAAACATCAAAGATAGGACTTCATGTGAACATAGAGAAAACAGAGGTGATGAAGATTCCTGGGCCACACCACCAAAAGCAACAACAACAACAGACAACAATCAGCATAAATGGGAGGAACCTGAAAGAAACAACCTCTTTTACCCAACTGGGAAGCATCGTTTCAACCACAGGCAAACGGAACTGACGAGGATATCAAAGTAAGAATCGGAAAAGCAAGACAAGCTTTCACTACTCTCAAGTCTGTGTGGAGATCAACAGCACTCAGCATGAAAATGAGAATAAGATCCGAATTTTCAACTCCAATGTGAAGTCAGTGCTACTCACCATACGGATCAGAGACTTGCACTGCGCGTCATAAAGAGCATCTCAAACAAACTACAGACCTTCATCAACAGTTGTCTTCGCTCAATACTCAAGATCAGATGGCCGGCCATAAAGGATCAACAACAGAGATCTCTGGCAATGAGCCAACCAACTCAGCAGGAACCGATTGTGAAACAAATAGGCAGGAAGAAATGGAGATGGATTGGCTGGCCATACTCTGAGGAAACAATCCATCAAGTGACATCACTAGACAAGCCATTGCTCGAGTGGAACCCGAAAGGGAAGCGGCGAGTTGGTCGTCAGTGCGAAGGCGGGGTGACTTGGAGGAGGTGATGTGAAGAGGAGATGAAAGCGTTTGGGAAGACTTGTAGTCAGGTGAAGACTCTAGCAGAGAACAGAACGCAATGGAGACGCACGGCTGAAGCCCTATGTTCCTCTAGGAATTAAAGGAAACAATAATAATAATCTAAAGATTCTTCTGGGATATACCTTCATACATATTTTGGTGAACTGGATTATGCGGCACACAATACGTAGGAAGCAAGAAGACAGGAATACGTTGGACCACCGATAAGAAAACTGTAGAAGATCTGGATTTCTCGCGTGGATGATTTGTGTTTAATATCACACAACCTTGAAGACTTGCAGGCGAGAAGCAATATACTGTCAGGATAAACAGCTGGGGAAGACAGGACTGCAGGTGGGCATGGAGAAGGTGGAGATGGGGGTGATGAAAATAAATAAACAACCAACCAAACAACAGCAACAAGAACCAGCATCAGTCACCATCAACGGGAGAGATTCGAAAGAGACTACTTACTTCACTATGTAGGAAGCACGGTTTCAATCACATCCAGTTGGAATGGATGAAGACGTCAAAGGTGGCCAGAACTGGAGAGGTGAGATACACATTCATCAACCTGAAACAAGTTTGGAAATCTTCCGCACTCCGCCTCAGCATGAAGAACGAGATTTAGATTTTCAACAAAAATGTGAAGGCAGACAGTCCATCTGTATGAATCAGATACTTCACAGACAGTTATTGGATCCATTAAATGTTTCGAGGCATACCGACGTTGGACTGCGCATAACTGACTCCAGGTAAGTTTCTCAGATATTAGTGGGTGAATGAGCAGACTGAAATGTTTTTCTAAAATTCAAATGGCGGATTGATTGTGACACGGCATTACCCTTGTATTGTATGTATACAGTAAGTTATGGTATGTTGGCCAATGGACTCTGGCAGATGTCTGGGTATGTTGAGAGGCTCCTAGGGGTAGTGCCGTACATCTGTAAAATTATTCAAATTGGTATGTCTGAGGAGCCGAAAAGCTTTGGACAACATCCGTGTCCATGCTACTCAACTTGTATCGCCTACTGGGCCATCCTTGGCTTTATGCAGAGTACGGGGCTCTGGTGGTTATGGGAAGCCATACAAGTGAGAGGGCCGGGGCCTTGAGAGCGGTATCTCGGCTAACGGATGGCCGTTCTCAGTTGGTAATCCTCAACGTGATCATAGGTTGGCACCCTATGGTCGGCCAGCTGAGAATGGTATCCTGTGGGTAGTGGATTGGCGGTCGGGATCTTGCCATTCAAGAGGCCGGTGAGGCGGTCTCTACGCGCAATGTCCCTGGTTAGATGTTCTGGTATTGACGCGGGAAGGATTTCCAACAGTTTGCAGACTTTTATAAGCACCTGACTTTGGTGGCTCCATACTGAAGATCAAATAGCCAGCCTGCCAGAAAGGATTAACAACAAAAAACCCGGACTGAGAGCAAATCAACCAAGAGCCGATAACTCAGCCAATATGCAGAAAAAATGGAGATGAATTGGGCACACGCTGAGGAGACGGTTAAATGACATTACTCATCAGCTCATTGCTGGAGTAACACTTAAATGGGAAGCAACAAGGAGGTCATCCGAGGGTGACGTGAACGGGGTCACGTGAGGAGGAGATTGGAGACAACGAGCAATCATGAGGCCAGTTGAATAGGACCGCAGACAATCGGACGAAATGGGAATGTCCTTCTGAAGACCAATTTCCAACTTGGAAACCAAAGGAACAATAAAATAATAAAGAGATAGTATTTTAAGATTATTCTAGGATATAACGTAGTACAGATTTTGCTTGCATACATTTAATCGGAGGAGACTGAAGATGAAAGTAATACATCATAAAATACCTGCCGAAGTTTATTCGTTTCTATTCCCAGTGGAATATAAGGCTTTGAGCTAGAGCTTTGAAGTTTCAGCAGGGTTGCTTCTTTTACGGGGTAGGCTCGCAAGTTTCACACCCATTGTTTCATCCCTCACAGGCCTACTAAGCTACACGCAACGTTTAGTTGTCAGTCAGCTGAAGATTGAACCCTGTCCATGTGTGTGATTCGTGAGTATTCTCCTACCGAACCACAGGTGCAAAGTCTGCTGAAATTATATATATATATATAAGTTTCATCTATTTAGCCTCTTCAGCACTTATCACTAAGTGGACACAGCATCTCCTGTGAAGCTTACTAATCTAAAGCGGACGAAACACACACTTCCAAAATATTACGGCATATGTAGGAAAATGAAGCACTAAGTTTTCGTGTTGACATTCTATGGCTCAAGCAATGACTCCAGTGTCAACATCCTTGTCTTTTTCAAAGTTACCTGCATAAGTTATCACATTTTCAATTATAACTCTACTTTTAATTACATTCTATTAAGCATGGCATTCTAAATTGCATGCAGATAATTACTATCTGCACAATGTGTAAGTCTTTTAATAAGTCTGATATTCTGCCAAATAGCTAAATTAATCAGAATAAATATAACAAATTGGTTACAACAGGTTTTTGAATTTCTACGGATGAAGTTCGAACATTCTCTTAGTTTAGTTCATATGCATGAATCTGATTGCATTTTACGCAAACAAAGCTTTCATCATTACCTGTAATATTATCAGGTGTTGATATGTAGGGATTTTATTGGTAACAGGACTAACTCTGAGCTGAAATGAGTAAGAGAACCATTGAAATGGCACCAAGGGGTACTGAACAGCTGCTTTTTCCTAGTTTTAGAATCTTCAGCAGCACACCTCTATTGGGGTTTCAGCCCAGGACCCTACAGTTACAAGGCTAGCTAACTGACCATTCAGCAGCTGGGACTCAACCTAATAGTTCGTGAATTCCAACTGCTGCCGATTGGTGATATATAATTTGTGCAACTACAAATCAGCGCCAGAGTTGAGTAACTGGGTCACAGTAATCCCTGTTGGTCTTTCAATGGTTCTGTAACTGATGTCAGCTTCTGATCAGTCCTTTAGCCAATAATATTGTTTGATTACAGTTATTATATCACTGAAATTTTAGGTCTATTCATATGGTCGAGTGACATAACCGTATTTATTATTATTATTGTTTCCTTTAAATCCTACAGGAACATAGGACTTCAGCCGTGCGTCTCCATTGCGTTCTGTTCTCTGCTGGAGTCTCCACCTGGCTCCATGTCAACTCACACGTTTTCATCTCCTCTTCACATGACCTCCCCCAAGTCACCCTCACCCTCACTCTGACGACCAACTCGCCGCTTCCCTTTCGGGGTCCACCCGAGCGATGGCTTGTCTCGTGATGTCACTTGATAGATTCCTCAGAGTATGGCCAGCCAATCCATCTCCATTTCTTCCTGCCTATTTGTTTCACAATCAGTTCCTGGTTGGTTTGCTCATTGCCAGAGATCCCTGTTGTTGATCCTTTATGGCCGGCCATCTGATATTGAGTACTGAGCGAATACAACTGTTAATGAAAAACTGTAGTTTGTTTGAGATGCTCTTTATGACGCGCAGTGCAAGTCTCTGATCCATATAGTGAGCAGCACTGACTTCACACTGGAGTTGAAAATCCGGATCTTATCTTCGTTTTCATGCTGAGTGCTGTTGACCTCCACACAGACTTGAGAGTAGTGAAAGCTTGTCTTGCTTTTCCGATTCTTGCTTTGATATCCTCGTCAGTTCCGTTTGCCTGTGGTTGAAACGATGCTTCCCAGTTGGGTAAAAGAGGTTGTTTCTTTCAGGTTCCTCCCATTTATGCTGATTGTTGTCTGTTGTTGTTGTTGCTTTTGGTGGTGTGGCCCAGGAATCTTCATCACCTCTGTTTTCTCTATGTTCACATGAAGTCCTATCTTTGATGTTTCTTCTGCCAACTTGTTGCTTTCCGCTTGCATATCTTCCAGTTTGTGGGAAATCAGACATATATCATCATTGACGAAGTCCAGATCCTCCAAGTTTGTTGTGTGAGTCCATTTTATGCCTGTTTCCTCGTTGCCCGCTGTTTGTCGCATTATCCAGTCTACTGCAATCAGGAAAATCATTGGCGATAGTAGGCAGCCAGATTGTCTTACTCCTGTCCTCACTTCGAAGGATTCCTTGAGTTTCCTGTTGTGGATTACTTGGCATGCAGCATTGTCGTTCAGCTGTTGGATGAGATGTATAATTGTCGGTGGCTCCCCGTAGTAGCGAAGTAGTTTCCAAATCACCTCTCGATCGACGCTGTCGAAGGCCTTTTCAAAGTCGATGAAGTTGAGCAAGAGAGCTGACTACCATTCCTAGCTGTGTTCAACGATGATACGTAGTGATGCCATCTGATCAATGCATGACTTGTTTCTCCTGAATCCAGCCTGTTCTGGTCGAAGTTTTTCATCCAGGGCATGTTTGATTCTCTCCAGGCTGGTGTGGCTTAGTATTTTGCTTGGGATGGACAGGAGCATAATTCGGTGCCAGTTCTTGCACTGACTTAAGTCTCCTTTCTTCCGCAGTTTGAATAAGTATCCTTTCTTCCAATCCTCGGGTACTTTGCCTTCTTTCCACACATTCTCCAGTAGTGGCGTCATCAAGTCCGCTGTTGTCTCTGTGTCCGTTTTCAATGCTTCTGCTGGGATTCCATCTGGTCCTGCTGCTTTTCCAGCTTTTAGCATCTTGATTGCCTTCAGGACTTCTGACTTCGTCGGGAGGTTGGTGTTCACTAGTAGCTCTGTCTCCGTTGTTGGTATTGTTGGGCGCGTTGTAGGTGGTGGTCGATTTAGGAGTCTTTTGAAGTGTTCAGCCCAGTGTTTCCTTTGCTCCACTTCTTTGTTGAGTGACTTTCCATTGTCATCCTTCACCGGCTTGATTTGTGTCAAACTTTTGCCCGATAGGTACCTTGTTGTTTGGTAGAGTGTTGCGAGGTCTCCTTTGCCTGCAGCTTGTTCTGCTTCACTTGCCATCGTTTCATAGTACTTTCTTTTGTCTTCTCTGGCACTCTTCTTTACTCTTTTGTTCAGTGTATTGTAGCTTGCGTTCAAATCCTGTTTTTGTTGCTCATCGGTGCACTGGAGAATCTTTTGTTTCACCATCCCTCTCTCTTCTATCAGTCTCCAAGTGTCCGTAGTGAGCCACTGTTTGTCCTGTCTCTTCTTTCTGCCTAGAACTCCCAGGCATGTTTGACTCCATACTGTCTTCAAGTTGTTCCAGTGCATTTCGACGCTGACCTCTTCGCCAGTGTTGATTTGTGTCTCGGCTTTGTCTTTTATGCTTGCAGTGAAGATGTCCTTTGTGTCCTGGTCCTTCAGTTTTTGAGTGTTGAACTTGGCTTGTGGTCTATCAGCAGCTCCTGCTTCTCTGAAAGCTTTTAATTCGATTTGGATTTTCCCTTGTACGAGATAGTGGTCTGAGCCAATGTCTGCTCCTCTTCTTACTTTTGTGTCCAGCAAGCTGCGCCTCCACTTCCTTGAGATTGAGATGAAGTCGATTTGGTTTTTTGTTCGCCCATCTGGTGACAGCCATGTAGCCTTGTGGATATCCTTGTGTTTGTATACGCTGCCACCAATCACTAGTTCATTGAAGGCGCAGAAGTCGGCGAAGAGTTCTCCGTTTTCATGCATTTCTCCGAGAGCTTCTCTACCCATGATGAGTTCCCTTCCTGTGTTGTCTGATCCCATTTGGGCGTTCGTGTCTCCCATTAGTATTTTAATGTCGCCGACTGGAGTATTGTCCATTGTTGCCTGTAGTTGTCTGTAGAATTCTTCTTTGTTTTCGAGGTCTGCGTTGTTTTTCGGTGCATAGCATTGTATAATTGACACTTTCCTTCCTTTGGAGTTGAATCTGGCGGTTATTATTCTGGGCGAGATCGCCTCCCATTGCATCAGGGTCTTAGTTGCCGTTGGTGACATCATGATAGCCACGCCCTCGGTGTGTGAGTGGTCATCTTCCGGGTGACCGGAGTAGATCACTGATTCACTCGTTGACAATTTAGTGAGTGACATTACCGTAACTGAGGGTGTATTACATCATGGCGTTACATTTCTTCTTAAAATAGATGACAAAAGTAGACTACCTTTACATTTATATATTCGTGTTAACACCTGAATATTTCAGTTTGAATTTTGTCACAAAATCAACGTCATCTAAAGAATCAGTGAAATCTATTAAACCCTGAAGAGCAGCGTGTATTTGTGACCTCATCAGTAAGCGAATCCTGAACATTTAATTTACGGGCTGAATACACTGACCATTGGACAAATGGATTGGAATTCAGTGACGAATGAATTCACAAGTCTCTCAATTAGCAACATAGCACTAACGCCTCTTAACTCATTTGGCTGTTATCCGTTCTGACATGGACGTGATAAACTCGACTGATGACGATTTCTCATTAGAACTCCATGAATTCATGGTTCATTGGATTCTAACCATATGTGAAGACGGTCAGCCTGAAGTTTTTTATATAATACGTCACTCCTTCGTACGCAAGAAATACCGAAGAATTTCACCTATTTAGGATCTGAACCTCAATAAATCCGAGCAGTTCTTTCCATTGGTGATCCCAGATACCTACAGAAAGCAAGGCTTAACAAAAAATTATTTTATTTTGCAGATGCAGTTTGCCTTTCAATCTATATCAAAATCATTAGAATATACAATAGGGAGAGTGACAATAAGTTGGATTTGGTGTTCTGACACACACACTGTCAGAACGTTTTATGAACCCATTTCTGAGAGAAGGCAAACCGATTAATGGAAAAAATGGTTACTGCAAATTGAAAACAACCTCATGAGTAAAGTGACCACAAAATTTAAACTGTAAATCAGAATGAATGGTCACCAAACATAAGAGTTCAAAGTCACACAACTAAATACAGGCTACAGTTTTAAATCATAAGAACTCCTGACAG
Organism: Trichobilharzia szidati; assembly: GCA_944472155.2. Classification (NCBI taxonomy): domain Eukaryota; kingdom Metazoa; phylum Platyhelminthes; class Trematoda; order Strigeidida; family Schistosomatidae; genus Trichobilharzia; species Trichobilharzia szidati. The sequence continues at coordinate 40,361,557 of OX235271.1, forward strand.
TTGCATCCCTTTAATTATATTTTTTTTAATGTTAGCTTTCTCAAGAAAAGACAGTTAAATGGCATTCGTTTTTAACCACCAAGAACTGTCGATATTGCTTTTTAGAATACTTCAAACGAAAAGCAATTCTGACACTCTGCCTCTGAGAGAAATTAAAATCAAAAGTTATCAAACAACTGTGCAATATATCTTGAAGGATCTGTCTAGACAAAATCCGGTTCACTCAAAATTTTTTATCGTAGAATTTGAGTCTGATACAGAAACAACAGAACGGCAGTTAATACTATTTCCCAAATGTACACTGCTCGTTTTCTATGCGATAATAACAGCCTGTTTTATGAGATGTTAAATGCATTGCTGCATCATTTTAGCATTCAGTCATTTCTTTATGGTCATTTCTAAATGAAAAAAAAACAAATCCCAACTGACTACCTTAACACCTTATTCACCCACAGTATGGGACTGTGGATAAATATTTACTTATTTCTTACATTGAAAAACCTTATCAATGGTACAACTAAACTTCTGTATTGTAGGACAACATAAGATTTGGTTAAATTTGGCCCTATAATAGATTTGGTTACACGAAGAAAGCTGTATGTATTATGTATGATCATTAAAGTTTTCAAATCATACACACTCGTGTGAATTTGTTATGAAATGTCAATGTGAACTGAAATAATTCAGTTGGTTCATCAATAAATAGGAGAAGCTATAAAAATAATAGAAAAATAATTCGCTGGTAGTTCAGTAGTAGAATGCTGTCCAACCTCACGTGTGGTCCGACACTGATTCCCAGTCGAAGCTCTCCTATACCTGTCTTAGCCAGCAGTAAGTCTAAATAGGACAGGAGGTTGAACCGAAAACTCACCCAGTAATAATAATGCCACCTCCACTGAAATTCTAAGTCTCACGCTTAAAGATCTGCGTTCCACTAGTAACGCAGATGAATGAGGAAAAAAACAATGGGAAAGTATGGATATAAAGCAGACCTAGACTAAAATATTTTCGGCAGGAAAATTAGGACTAACACTGGTAAGGTTATTGCTTAATGTGCAAGTAAGCATCCATAATAGGTGAACTCATGAAGCCTTATAGTACTGGCCTATCTTTATTCTGAGACTTACTTCTGATTAGGAGTTAATTGGTGGATGGTGACTAGCAGTAGAATCCAGGATGCGCATTTCGTCCTATTTGGGACTCGTCAACTGGATGTTCCTGCAATCCTCAGG
>OX235271.1:40363284-40415252 GCA_944472155.2 Trichobilharzia szidati
TCAATAATGCATAGATGGAAACTCAGTTAGTCAGTTCATTAATACAACCGACGCACACGAATCGTATTTTTAGATGGAATCCATGCAACAACTGGATTATAAGTTAACTTATCCAAACAAATGATCTAGAAATAATATATTACACATATGTGTGTGAGTTTAAATGTTAAACTTTAGATAAGTGGATATATATATGTATATATATATATATATAAATTTGATTAAAGGTTGAAATAATAGATTATTCTCAATTTATCAGTCGGAAAGAAGACGCATAACAGTTATTTCACTAAATCTATGGTGCAATATTGGTATGATAAGGTGAGCAATATTGAGGTTAGGCTTCGGTCGAGTGCTAGGTAAGGCGAGGAAATCAATAGACAAAATTGTGAAATTACATCGACTGAGATGGTTAGGACATGCGCTACGTATGCCTAGATACCGCCTTCCTCGACAATGGGCAATGTTAGCTGATATAGGCTCAGGCTGGAATAGAGCTAGCGGCGGTCAAACCAAAACATGGCCTCACCAGTCAATGAAGACAGACATTATGGCAAGCTATGCTATTAACTCATTATATACTAGAATCCTTGCATATTCCCATTTTTAATATTGGAACAAGACATATAAGCGAACAATATTGTTTTCAATTAGATCTTCTTCAGGCTTTATTCTAATTTGCATAGATTTTTATATAAAACGGTTTTGACCAATGACGGTGATTTTGTGGATCAAATAATAATAATAATAATAATAATAATAATAATAATATGGTAAATGTTTGGAACGTGGTTAGTAACGATGATTATAATGATAACAAAATATTGATAATAAGGTTTATGCAGGTGGCGATAAGAATAACAAAGGTAGTATGTGTATATGTAGACAATTCAATAAATAAATTAGGTCAAATCTTAAAAGTTACGTAATACTAAAGGTGAAGTGGACAGATAATCAGAGTTTAAATAAATAAAATACGAAGGAGATGGAAAATAAGAAAGGGTGGGAGGGTTTTGAATAGAATTCACCTAGGCCAAGGGAGAGACAAAGGTAGAACAAACTTCTTTTGTATGCAAAGACTAGGATTGTTCTCTCGAATTCCCATAGCTTCGGCTATGTGTAAAAGACGGATTCGAATTCCGTTCGAAAGGCTCGATGGAATGCGAAAGATAATTTTGAAGGCACTATTTTTGTCCACTTGGTGACCGCTATCAATCAAATGAACCAAAATAGATTTTATTTATTTATTTAAACGCAGAAAAAACTTGGTACAATATGGCACCAAGAAAGATGCGCCACACAATAATAATAAAACAACATAGATTAAAAGTAAAAATATAAATAGAAAAGGGATATAGAACTTCATTTGTAAGGAAAACAGTCATGTTTAACAAGTTCAAACAGTATTCGTTAACTATCATCAGGAAGGGAAGAAAGAAGGAAATTGCAACACGTTCGCCACTGATTACGATTCTTGGCCATATCCGATAACGTTTCGAGCTATCTCGCGGACCCCAACCAGGGAGTCGTGACGCACCAACCGATGCTAATCTAGCACAAAAATCCTCCATCCCGTCCCAGGGCTAGCGTACAGAGACCTGTACGGAAGCCTCTGGGATGACAATCGCAGCACATATCCAAACCACCGAAGCCGGTGTTTCCAGATGACGACACTCAATGAATGGTGATCTCCACTGTGTTCAAACACACGCCGCCGAACCTCAGAATTACTCACGCGATGATGCCATCGAACGCAAGCAATCCTGCGGAGACAGAGATGATCGAACACGCAGTGGTCTTAACTAAATGGTCTCATGCTGAATTCCTCAAAATGCCAGACTATTGACTTCTCCCTTAGGCATAAACGAGATCTACAAACACTAGTAAGTTCTCATGAAGCCTGTTGCATTGAGGGGACTAAAATTGAAACTAAGTCTAATGCAAAATACCTCGGTCTAGTTCTATCTTCCGACCTTACTTGGACATCTCATATCCTAACAATTTCTAAGAAAGTGTTCTGTCTAACCTACTACATTAAGAAACTTAGACGATCTGGAATCACCCAATCCTCAGCTCGGAGAGGCCAGGTTTCACAGGTGTAGAGCAAGACAGCCCGCACCGAAGCATTGTATACCCGACCTTTGACAGCCAGACTGACGTCGCGACGGCACCAGAGGTAGCTCAAATCGATGTATGCCACCCTAGCCTTCATTATACGGTTGGAAATCTCATCCGTCACCCCTCCGCCAGCACTCACACAACTACCCAGATACACAAACTTATCAACAACTTCAAGCGGTTCACTCGCAAGAGTGAGTGCAGGTACAGGCTCCTGCCAATCTTGTAACAGTACTTTGCACTTAGACGGTGCAAAGCACATACCATACTTACAGACACTGATCGCCAACTGATTAAGTGCGATTTGGGCAGCCTGCATGCTATCGCACAGTAATACGATATCGTCTGCATACTCGAGGTCGAAAAGTCTATCTCCAGGTAGCAGATCTACACCACCTTCACGCACAACCCTTCAGAGCTGACTCCAGAATGTCATGGATGGCAAAGTTAAAGAGAAATTGGGCAATCCTGTCTAACCCCACTGTTGGTTGGGAACAGTGTTGATAGTCGGTTGTATCTGGGTAGTTGTGTGAGTGCTGGCGGAGGGGTGACGGATGAGATTTCCAACCGTATAATGAAGGCTAGGGTGGCATACATCGATTTGAGCTACCTCTGGTGCCGTCGCGACGTCAGTCTGGCTGTCAAAGGTCGGGTATACAATGCTTCGGTGCGGGCTGTCTTGCTCTACACCTGTGAAACCTGGCCTCTCCGAGCTGAGGATTGGGTGATTCCAGATCGTCTAAGTTTCTTAATGTAGTAGGTTAGACAGAACACTTTCTTAGAAATTGTTAGGATATGAGATGTCCAAGTAAGGTCGGAAGATAGAACTAGACCGTGGTATTTTGCATTAGACTTAGTTTCAATTTTAGTCCCCTCAATGCAACAGGCTTCATGAGAACTTACTAGTGTTTGTAGATCTCGTTTATGCCTAAGGGAGAAGTCAATAGTCTGGCATTTTGAGGAATTCAGCATGAGACCATTTAGTTAAGACCACTGCGTGTTCGATCATCTCTGTCTCCGCAGGATTGCTTGCGTTCGATGGCATCATCGCGTGAGTAATTCTGAGGTTCGGCGGCGTGTGTTTGAACACAGTGGAGATCACCATTCATTGAGTGTCGTCATCTGGAAACACCGGCTTCGGTGGTTTGGATATGTGCTGCGAATGTCATCCCAGAGGCTTCCGTACAGGTCTCTGTACGCTAGCCCTGGAACGGGATGGAGGATTTTTGTGCTAGATTAGCATCGGTTGGTGCGTCAGGACTCCATGGTTGGGGTCCGCGAGATAGCTCGAAACGTTATCGGATATGGCCAAGAATCGTAATCAGTGGCGAACGTGTTGCAATTTCCTTCTTTCTTCCCTTCCTGATGATAGTTAACGAATACTGTTTGAACTTGTTAAACATGACTGTTTTCCTTACAAATGAAGTTCTATATCCCTTTTCTATTTATATCTTCACTTTTAATCTATGTTGTTTTATTATTATTGTGTGGCGCATCTTTCTTGGTGCCATATTGTACCAAGTTTTTTCTGCGTTTAAATAAATAAATAAAATCTATTTTGGTTCATTTGATTGATAGCGGTCACCAAGTGGACAAAAATAGTGCCTTCAAAGTTATCTATCGCATTCCATCGAGCCTTTCGAACGGAATTCGAATCCGTCTTTTACACATAGCCGAAGCTATGGGAATTCGAGAGAACAATCCTAGTCTTTGCATACAAAAGAAGTTTGTTCTACCTTTGTCTCTCCCTTGGCCTAGGTGAATTCTATTCAAAACCCTCCCACCCTTTCTTATTTTCCATCTCCTTCGTATTTTATTTATATAAACTCTGATTATCTGTCCACTTCACCTTTAGTATTACGTAACTTTTAAGATTTGACCTAATTTATTTATTGAATTGTCTACATATACACATACTACCTTTGTTATTATTATCGCCACCTGCATAAACCTTATTATCAATATTTTGTTATCATTATAATCATCGTTATTAACCACGTTCCAAACATTTACCACATTATTATTATTATTATTATTATTATTATTTGATCCACAAAATCACCGTCATTGTTCAAAACCGTTTTATATATAAATCTATGTAAATTAGAATAAAGCCTGAAGATCTAATTGAAAACAATATTGTTCGCTTATATGCTTTGTTTTAATATATTTGTATCCCTATCATTAAAAGTTTTGATATCATTTCCATTCTACTAGAATCATATACAATGCTATCACAAAGGTGTCCACTTGACACTAGTGAAATAATTAAGACCTTAAAATTCTTTCTAAATAGTAATTATTTTACATTTAAAGGGAGTTTATATAGACAGACAAATGGCGTTGCTATGGGTTCTCCAGTTTCCCCAATAGTCACTGATCGTTTTGTGAATAGATTCGAGGATAACATCTTTTCAGGCATACACACTCCTTAAATATGGTTAAGATATGTAGATGATACGTTTGTAAAGCTAAAACGTGATCTACGCAGTTCATTCCTGAAGAAACTGAACAATCTATTTCATTGAATCCAGTTTGCTCCGGAAGCAGAATCAGACATCGGTGAACTACCATTTTTAGACTGCCTAGTTAAGAGGAAGGAAAACGGACATATTGAGGAAGAAAACCCACTCCAATAAATATCTAAACTTCGGATCATCACACCCCATCGGCGCAAATGTATCAGCTGTTTCAAGTCTTCTTATACAAGCACACTCTCTGATAACCGATGAGAAAGAAAAGGAAATATTAAACATCACTGAAACTCTCGAGCAAAACAACTACCTAAAGAACTTCATCAACACTGACATTAAATGTGGTTGAAAACGTATTCCGAAGACATGAGCTGCAACAGTTGTCATTACATATAGAGCAGAGATGTTAGACAATATCATAAGAGTACTCAATGAGGACGAGATCAGAGTTTTCTTCAAAATATCAGACATGCACACTACAAAAAACCTTTTCCATATAAAACACCAAATCCCTTAAGATTCTAATTGTGTCTATAAAAGAAAATGCTTGGAATGTGATGTGATATACATCAGACAAACATCTCGAGAAATCAGAATCAGAAGAAATGAACACCATAGAGCATCTCTTCGACCACTGAGAAATCCAGTTGAACTAGAAAAGTGTGAAGAATCATCAACCATAGGTCTACACGCTATAGAATCGGGTCACAAAATTGATTTTGACAATATTGAAATCTTTATTATTTGATTCCCAAAATCACCGTCATTGGTTAAAAATTTTATATATAAATCTATGTAAATTAGAGTAAAGCCTGAAGAAGATCTAATTGAAAACAATATTGTTCGCTTATATGTCTTGTTCTAATATTGAAATCACCACCCAGAAAAATTTCAGAAATCACAAGAAACGTCTAATATCAGAAGCACTTCATATCAAATGGAATCCAAATTGTTTGACTAGGAATGATGGACTAAAACAGAATTAGAACCAGTTACAGAACCCCCATCCCCCATGAAATGACAAAATCAACACGGACGTGATAAGAAATTTCATTATGTAAACACACGCTGCTTTTATATCAAATCCAACAATCTACACCTGGTTTTGTTATGCTTACCAATTGGCCAATTTGACCCCCTGCTGATGAACGATGATTTAGTTGTTATATATAAGCTGAGTGGATTTTGTAAATTCCGGTTTAATATTACTACTATGATAAAGCTGTTAGCAGCATTTGACATAGCGAAACGTCAGTAAAACCATCATTATAGTTTTGTCTTTTTCATTCATTGGGAAATACAAAAAAACTTTTATCACAATGAATTCTCTGAGACATATATACAAAATTATAATTTTTATATATTTCACATCTCGTTGCCTGCTTGAATCACTGGGCTACCTAGAACTATATGTTGTCCGGAAAAGATTTTCCACATCACACTTGTTTGATGGCTGGTTTTACCGGCGGGTTATACAAGCTGAAGTGGAGCAGAATTCGAACTCGGGAATCATCATTAACTGAAAACCACATCTCTACAGAAACAAATCTTCATCAATTGAATTTCATTTGTTAAGAAAACAGATTAATCAAGTCGAGTACTTAAGCAATTAACGGTACTGGTAAAACTATAAAGCATCTTACCTGTAGTAGGCTATTAGTCACGTAATGGATTGATTTAAGGTTGATGTTACTACTCATTGTCAGTTGAGTAGATGGAGCGCGATACGAACCCTAGATGTACTGGCTGGGAGTCGACTGCTTAAGCCACTAAGTCACACACACACACACTTTAACCAAACACCCATAATTTCGTATGTTAATGAATCATCCACTGGACTACTAATCAAGGATTTCTCCTGAATAAGAAAAGTCATGTAGTGTCCTTAATATCATTTTCAAACACTTGTTGACGATTAGGGATAATCCAGGCATTCACACTTCTATCTACCGACAGTAAACTGCAGGTATATCATGGGCTTGTGAAAATCTGTCCTTCTGCCTGGAGCTGATTAAACCCCTCAATGAGTAAAAACGGGGTCCAAATGCATGCGTCAATGCTTAGAAGGCGATAGCCTAGAGACTAATAGACCACAAACTTATCATCTTTATAAAAACAAAAACAAAAAATACAGGATAGGTAGAATTTACCTTGACTGTTGAGAAAGCTGAACCAACTTTATCGTTTAATGACTTGACAACATCTGAATTACTAAAATATTTAAAAAGAGAAGTCAGTATAATGCTGGTTACAAAAGCTAAAACCAATCCTACCGGATTGCAGAAATAGTTGACCCGACTTTCTCTTTAGTATCTTGGGCTATATTCACTGTTTTATCCTTTGCTTTGTTTAACAGTTCACTAGCTTTAATATATCTACAAACAGAGTAGTGAAAATACGGATAATTTAAGAAAGTATACAGACAATGAAGGTGATTATTAGCAAAATAAAATCATGAGTGAAATGAATAATAACGAACTTTATCTACTTCATGCATTTATTCCCCTTGATGAATTTAAATAAAGCAAGAACAACAGTGGTTTGTGAAGAAGAATATGGTACCATCATTTATTTCGTCGGCTTCTCATCAGCTGCTTACAGCCTAAATAAATTGTGAGGTTTACGTACAGAAAAGTTTTAACATACTTGTAAATTTTACATGTTGTCAGTTGACAGAAAGTTCCACAATTAGTGGAAAGTGCTCAGAAAATTGTGCTTATATATTTTTTACACAGGCAGTTCAAGTCAAAATAAATGTATGCATACAATGGTAAAGGAGTTACGTAATAAAGACGAGAGGTGAGTAAGATGATGAGTAACTAATAAATTTGGTAACGATGTACGGAAAGTTTCACTTCCTCGACATTGCCATGGAACGCCTAGAAGACGGTAGTCTTCAAAAGTCAATTTATCGAAAGCCTACATAGAAAGGACAATACTTACATTTCAATAGCTTTTGTCCAAATAGCTTTAAACGCGGTCTAGTCAAGACTCTGTACTGTAGAGCGAAAAGAATATGCTCTATAGAGAAATTAGAGGAAGAATTTGAGTTTCTTGAAAAGACATTGAAGAGCAATGGGTACCCTCAAAGGTTCATCAACAAGTATGGAAGATCTGAAGTCAAAAATGTAAAACAAATCACAGTGAAAAAAAGCCAATCTACTTTCAGCTTGATTATAAAGGTGAAAACATTACAGCGATGATCAACAGAAGGCTGAGTACATCACTAGCTATAGCCTATCCTGCAGCTAAGCTCGTTCCCGTCTATCGAACAACTTGCTCTTTGGTGCAATCAAAAATCGATAGATATCCTTCTCATGTGAACTCCAACTGTATATACAAATTTACATGTATCTGCGGGAGCAGTTTGCCGAAGCAATTTCTATCAAACGCTTCAAACCAGATTTATGTGTTCAGAAAGAAGCAGTTATTAGCCTTTCCTTGCCATGGTAACTGGATGTCTTTATTCTCTACTCTGATTACGTAATCTTTGTCTTTAACCTTACCCCTCTTTTTTATAATCTGTAATATTGCTTGTCTCTTGTTTCTATGACGTGATTTGAACTCAGTACATCGTTACCAAATTTATTAGTTACTCATCATCTTACTCACCTCTCGTCTTTATTACGTAACTCCTTTACCATTGTATGCATACATTTATTTTGACTTGAACTGCCTGTGTAAAAAATATATAAGCACAATTTTCTGAGCACTTTTCACTAATTGTGGAACTTTCTGTCAACTGACAACATGTAAAATTTGCAAGTATGTTAAAACTTTTCTGTACGTAAACCTCACAATTTATTTAGGCTGTAAGCAGCTGATGAGAAGCCGACGAAATAAATGATGGTACCATATTATTCTTCACAAACCACTATTATTCTTGCTTTATTTAAGAACTTTATCTAGTTTCTTTTTCCCACTCAGATACCAGGTTGAATGATACACTTCATTATGTGAAAGTTTGCGATACAATCTGCTTAACTGAGCAGAAGACAAGGTGACTGACCGAGTTTCAGCATAGATCTTTACAAATAAATGAATATACCAGTTCAAGCTGTCACATTTACTGTAGCACAGAAAAGTCCAGAGAAATAAATTTTTTTTAAAAACATTCAAATGAAATATATGGAAGAAAAACAATAGAAGGATGGAGAAATACGAGGAATTAATAGATACGAGAGTCCATAAAAGGTGAATACATCTGCACCATTCAGAATTATCCTGAGCCGTAACAACAGTAATCTCCAACCATCGAATCTTAAAATTCCAATGATCCGTATCAGGCGGTTTACATCTCTCCACGTGGCTCAAACCAACTGTCAAAGACTTTGCGGAGTGAATACTCCAGGTTTGATCACCTCTGATTCTCCAACTTAACGATATATCAGCTAACATCGCCCGTCAGGACACACAGCACACGTCTGAGTCATCTCAATCCATGCAGTTTCACAATATCATACATTGACTTACCCTCCCTACCCGACATCACACTTGATATTATTTATCATATTATACCGCTTAAGACGGGAGAATGAATACAAACATGTGTGGACAAAGGTAACTAGCACTTTGATATCTTCAAATTTCAATGGCCATGTCTCACAGACCCAAAGGAGGACGGAGAGAACTGCTTAGTAATGCACTTCCTTTGATAGATAGTCGGATATCACATCTAATCCAGAGATGAAAAATGCCACCCAAGCCTTTTGCATCTGTGCTGAGAATTCGTCAGGAATCAATTCGTTAGGACCGATGTAACTTTCCAAATGAGTGAGGTGGTCAACAGGCTCTAACACTTTACATTCCCTATCTGGAAGCTAAGAGTTAGTGTAGTCTAGCCCTGAAGCATCAAATTACATTTGACACGAGTGAATCGCACACGAAATATACCAAGATTTCTGCTTTAAGTGTTCAGAAAATTCTTTAATTTGTCAGCGTGTTCACCTAGGATGACAACAACATCCACATATTCTAGAGCAACAAGACTATTTCATGGCAACAAGTCAATGCCTAAATCGCTAAAGTCGATTAGAATTATATCCATTAGTACATCTATCAGCAAGGTTAACCAATGATAAGTGAAACGATTTACGAGAAAAACGTATATAGGCTCAACCGATAAATCCTTAAAATGGGGTACTTTTTATCCACAGTGGACAAACATCAAGAAAGTTTCGCGAGGTGTCTGCTAAATATCGTTGGCATGGCTGGTACGTTGATAAACTGTCTTGGTAACAGTTTTCCATCCCGTCCCAGGGCTAGCGAACAGAGACCTGTACGGAAGCCTCTGGGATGACATTCGCAGTCCATATCCAAACCACCGAAGCCGGTGTTTCCAGATAACGACATTCAATGAATGGTGATCTGCACTGTGTTTAAACACACGCCACTGAACCTTAGAGTTACTCACGCGATGATGCCATCGAACGCAAGCAATCCTGCTGAGACAGCGATGATTGAATACGCAGCTCTATCGAAGAGGCCAGGTTTCACAGGCGTAGAGCAAGACAGCCCGCACTGAAGCACTGTATACCCAACCTTTGACAGCTAGGCTGACGTCGCGACGGTACCACAGGTGGCTCAATTTGATGTATACCAACCTAACCTTCATAATACGGTCGGAAATCTCATCCGTCACCCCTCCGCCAGCAGTCACACAACTACCCAGATACACAAACTTATCAATAACTTCAAGCGGTTCACCTGCAATAGTTAGTTCAGGTACTAAATGGTTAAATTATTAAGCAAGTATTATAATGCAAAATTTTATCTAATAAAATAACACCAGGTATCTAACTCATCGTATGCTTTGGTGGTCAACTCATGATTTCACGTTCCCAGTTCTGCTGAAGGCGAAGGACACTCAACCGTTGAGTCGTGGGTTGGAACCCGCTCACTTAATAACACTGGGACTGTTAGGATGATGTAACGATCCTTGCTAAATAGGTGGGATTCATTTTGAAGTGTATAAGAAAGCAAGCAATTATTGATTAAAGCTTCAAGTTAGTTTCTTTTCAATATGTAGTAGATTCCACCACATTCAACATTTGCGAATGTAATATTTTCTTGATTTTTTGGGAGACTAAGTGTACATAAGATATTTACTAGTGGGGTACTTTTCTTGGATGCAGTTTTTGAAGGATGAATTTGAGTACTTTTCTATTCGTGAAATGCTATTTAAACAGAGGACCACCGAGTTCTTTTTCTACCTACTTCCTGTGAATGTAAAAACTTTCCACACATACAATATGATGATTATTGGAATACAACTCTCAGAGTTTAAATATGTAACAAAAAATTCATTTCAAATTGAATAACACAGTGAGTGATACTCCTTCCTAAAATATAAGCACACTTCAGTACTAAACCATACACAATAATCACTACAATAGTAGGTGGCTATGACAAGCAGGGGAGAAAGGATGAATGCTACTTCTACACCTCTTTGGTAGCAGTAACCACAGTCTAAAGATACTAATTCTGGTAACACTTGTAACAAAAAACGGTCAAAAATGGATAAATGTACAACAAAACTTACGTCTTAGTGTCTTCTAATTTATGAATGCTTTCTATGAGATCATATTGTAATGTTGAAAGAGAAGTATAGCCAAGAGTCTTCTTTATTTCATTACATCGACGAATTTTCGCGGCAAGGGTTTCTTGAAGAAGACGAATTTCATCTTCAACCTGACAAGTTAGTATACAAAGAAAGTGGAAATCAATATGATAATGAATAGTTTGCAGTCTAGTTTGTGGAATTTCATTTATTTTGGTTGATAATCCAACTTTCATTTTTGCTACCAGAAATTTCACCTTGAGTTTCGACATCGTCTAGAGAGCCATACGATAGGGGGAAATAAGCACCTTTTTTAATTACTTATAAGAGATTCGCCTTAGGCAGAATAGTTATGCTGATGTTTGCTTACCTCTACTCAGCCTTTGTCTCAATATTCAAACTAACATAAATAACTCAGATATACAGATGAACAAGAGACAGCTAACAGTTAATAAAGCTGGAAGTAGGATATCCAACAACAGACTAACCTTAAAGAATAGAATAACTGAACACGAGCATAATATTCAATCTTGAAAAGATGCATTAAAAGTTACTGAACTTATTGCTTTATATAAATAGCACTAGAGATGACGTCTAAACAGACAGTGAGAGTTGTTAGCAAAATTAAGACTAAAACAGTAGAAAAACTACCCAATAAATTAAAATGCAATTGCAACTGTAAGTAAACGAAACAACTAATACCAATTCACTGTGTGATTGATAACACCTTCATTGATCAATTAATTATCAATTAATGTTCGAAATATGGGTAAAACTGATGGTAAAGTATGTAGCTATTACATAAACTGTATTGTATTGCAGCCAGGTGAGAGCTTACCGTGAGTTGTCATCTGAACTGGTGACAACTAGTGGTGTCCGTCAGGGTTACCCACTATCCCCATTTCTATTCAATTTCATCATAGATGTACTAATGGACTTAACCCTAACTCACTTCAGAAACTCAGGGATTGACTTGTTACTAGGGAATAATCTCGTTGACTTAGAATATGCTGCTGGACTGCGTCAACTCCTAGCTTAGTGATAGGGAGTGAAGTGATAGAACATGTTGACCGCTTCACCTATTTGGGAAGTTGTATCAGCACCAACGGATTGATTGGTGACGAAATCTCAGCACGGATCCAAAAAGCTCGGGCTGCTTTCACTAACTTACACCGTCTCTGGCGTAGGCGTGACATTCGGCTATCAACCAAGGGACGTGTATACTGCTGAGCAGTTCGCTCCGTCCTTCTCTATGGCGGTGAGACGTGGCCATTGACAGCGGAAGACATGAAGAGATTGCCTGTTTTTGACCACAGATGTTTACGATCTCTTTCTCGCGTTAGGTGGTATAATAAGGTAAGTAATGTTGACGTTAGGCGTAGTGTTGGGCAAAGAGAGAAAATCAATCGAAGAGGCTATAAAATTACATAGATTGAGATGGCTAGGTCACGTGCTGCGCATGCCTCCCGACGGGCATTACTAGCTGATATAGGTGCAGGTTGGAAAAGAGTAAGTGGTGGCCAAACAAAAACATGGCATCAATCCATGAAATCCCTGACAGTTAAACTGAGTCAGGTAGGGAGATGCAGACTTCCGGGTTGGGGCCCTCGGGACTCTAAGAATCAATGGCTGGAGACAATAGGTGACATGGCTCAAAACCGTTGTCAATGGTGCAGATGTATCCAGTCTCTGTAAACTTTCATATTCCTTCCTACCATTACTCATTCTGTTTCATTCTTATACTTGTCAAAACTGTATTGATTGTCTTCACTCATTTCCTTGTCTACCTTTGTGTGCTATTTGGAACGTGGCAACTCGAACTGCTGCACTTCGGTGCCAAGTTCTATGTTGAATCCAGCAGCAGCGTGCAGATGATATAGTCCTTCTAGGTGAAGACGCCGACATAATGCAGAGTCTTTTGAACACCTTGAACTGCAATTTGAGAATGTTTAGCATGCCTTTCGCTCCCGCCAAATGTAAGATGGTGCTGCAGGACTGGATTACACTGACTTCTAGCTTAGAAATAGGGAGTGGAATGGGAGAGCGTGTTGATCACTTCACTTATTTGAGAAGTTGCATCAATCCCAAGGGGTTGATCGCTGATGAAATCTCAGCAGGCTAGTTTCGCATTTGACAGTTTACGCCGTCTCTGGCGTGGACGTGATATCTAGGGGGCTGTCAACCAAACGACGTGTGTACTGTTCAGTAGTCCACTCCGTCCCCCTTTATGGCTGTGAGACATAGCCATTGAGAGTGGAAGACATAAAATGTCTAGTTAGCTGCCTCTGATCATCGGTGTCTGTGTTCTATCTCCTGTGTCATGGGGTATGATAAAGTGAGCAGTATTGAGGTTAGGCATCGACTGCTAGGTAAGGAGGGAGGGGAAATCAATCGACGAGATTGTGCAGTTACACTGATTGAGATGATTAGGACATGTGTTACGCATGCCTAGCCATCCTTTTCCCCGACAGGCAAAGTTAGCTGACACAGAATGGGTCAGGTTGGAAAAGATCTAGTGGTAGTGGTGGTCAAGCCAAAACATGGCTTCATCAGTCAATGGAATCCACAACAGTCAGTTTCAGCCACGTAGGAAGGTGTAGACTTTCTGATTGGGGTCATCGGGACGGCAAACACTAATGGCTGGAGATAATTGGTGATATGTCTCAAATCGTTCTCAGCGTAGATGCATCTACACCTTGTGACTCATAATACCCAATAAAACTATTTGGTTCTTGGACCTTACTTTTCTTTTTGCCTTATATCTCTGTTTACTGTCTCTATTTTGCACTTCCTTTTAGTTTCTTCTTTTGCTTTGTGTGCTACATGGAGTGTGGCGAGTCGAACTGCTGCACATCGGTGCAAAGTTCTATGCTGAAACCATTCAGTAGTGAAGTTAACAATCCTTTACTATATTTCTTAAGATATTTCTGGGATTAAATCGTTAGGCTTCGATGGTTTTTATCATTCCAAATTTGTAACAGTCTTTGCAAGCTCTGTCAGAATTGATGGACTGATGTATACCCAAATGATAAACGGAATTTCAACTTATTACAATGACGCAATTTAAGGACGAGTTGGTCCACTGACTCCAGGTAATTTTGCTGTTAAGTTAAGGATATATATATTCACTAAATCCTAGTTAGAGATAAGACGTACTCTCAAACGAGAAGCAGCTGTATGTACACCTAAGTCAATTGTAGCTGATTGTTAGGTAAGTTAATGGTTAAGTGTCAGACACCAGAGGAGATGGCTGGCTAGAAACAGATTGTTTTTTTGCACAAATGTGAGACAAGCTCATCACATGACCAGTGATCATCAGTTAACTTTATTGAGTGTTTAAAAGACTCTTCGCCAAGTCCGGAAGTCTGAAATAGGCATTATTATTCCCTAAATAACAATAAGGCTCATCCCATCCACTTGGTTAAAGTCACTGAACTAATTATGTAATCCATTCTCAGAAGATAGACTCAATGCAGTGTCTTGGTGATTAAGAAGAATTTCTTGATTCGCAGTAGTGTCGACATATCCTCTGGCAGGGGTTGAACTACAGAATGTGTAAATTTATAGTTTCAAACCAGCTTATGCATTTCAGATTCATGCTTTTTTAAGGGAACGCTGTGAAATCTATCTTAATCTTTTTCCAGTAGGTGTGACACATTGGGTGCCACATTTGTGATGACTGCCCATATAAGTGGGGGAAACAAGTGTAATTTGATATGGAACAAAATGTACGCGATGGAGTGGACACTTTGAGAATTGTGATGGTAACGGGTAGTCTGTTTACCTCAAACTCTCTTCGAACCTAGTGTTGTCTGAGTTATAATTTGTCCTTGAGGAATGCTTGTAAGATTTTTAGATAAGTGTTGACTACTTCACTTAGTAGTAGACTGATTACTGGTGAGACTACGCACTGAAACAAAATGCTTGTCTAGCGTTTGTCTGCTTGAGTCACTTTTGGCACAGGAATGACATCCGATAAAACATCAGAGGTCGTGTATACTGCCTGACGGTGGTGAAGCAACGTAGTAACAAGGTTAGACTATGTTTTAACTAAGAAAATTAAGTCCTAAGATAAGACTGACGTGTCTAAGAAAAGCATGCTAAGCAATGTTAGCTGGAACAGAACCAGGTGGGGTGGTCAAACAAAAAGCATGCCGCCAATCAGTAGTCAATGATTACTGTTTTGAGCTAAGTCGGGAGTTCAATGCCATTGCCACGTTTAGGTCTTCGGGATGTTAAAAATGAATTGTCAGGGTGTTATAACTGCACTAAACTGAATGAGAACCTTAGTTACTTCCTTACGTCTGCGCCTGCTTCAGACTCATTGAGCCACGCAAATGACTGATCACATACTGAACCACAATATGCGCGAGAAATGATGATATACTATTTTATGCGGGATCCTATCATGGGGACTGATGCTTACATGGTGCAGATGTATTCACTAATTGTTACCACTCAGATTCTGAAAATGCTGACAAATATATAAATATATTTATCCTTAAAATATGATGACTGCGTATGCATGATTAAGTACACGCTGCTGACTGCAGCAAATCGGTTCATGTATTATGTACTTCTTAATATGAATTCACCTTAAAGTTTATTTTGTTATCTAGAAAATTTTGGAAGTTCAAGTGTGTTGCAATGTGGTAGGCAGTAGAATTTCTGGTTAGTATTCCCACCGAACCACTGTACAAAACCTATACTTCGAACCAGTCATGCTGTAGATTTACTTATAACTGAGAATTCAGAGGGACCGTTAAATTAACTCCTTCAATTGTGAATGAAGTTCATCTGTAGTATAATGCAAATAATGCAATTAATTAGTTCCTCCAGGATCCTTTATGAAATACTTCTAAATCATCTGAATGCAAAACCCTCACTCTTCCCGCTGTTTAAAATGAGTGAATGCATACATTCACTTCTGAGTCGGAATAATCCCAGGTATAAAAACGGGGAGGAGGCGTCAGTAGGTTAACGTTATTTTGATAAACTAGCAAAGGTAAAGTATCAGCCAAAACCGGAGTGACCTTGAACAGCCAATCATAATTCAGACACAAAAAAGTCACATAGTCGTTGAAAAATACTCTAAAAAAATATTGCAAACATGACATTACACTATATATTTATAGCTTAGTTGTTGTAAGAATGTCTTGCAGTCAGTACACAGATTATCTGTAGTGAAATCGTGACATGCACGATATATTCATTCATCTAGGTGACTGTAGGTCATGGTACTTTGAGAGCCATTGATATTTCTGATACCATTCTCCAACCTACTCTTAACTCTAGTCATAATCCTAACTCCTAACTTTAAACCCTAGACACTAAATCTTAATAAGTCAGCCCTACCTAACAGTGAAGATTTAGAGAAAAGTATCTATTAAATAAATATAATACTGTATCTACCCCCTCCAAGTCCAAAAAAGCAAGCATGATTTGATTCGGAATGATATTTCACAGCATTCTCGGTACCTGATCTGTTCTCTAAAGTCAACTTTTGAAAGAACTTGACTTTGGCTATCATACTTTGTCGAGAAAATTTCCCTTCTTTATAGTTCTACACTGGTCTTCCCTATGATATTTGTCAAAGTTCTACAATAGCGTTGATATTTCATCAATGATAACGACAGGTGCCGCCAGCCAACGACTAGCATGCGTTCAAGATCACCGGGGAGTTCGCACTCATGGGACGCTTTCGTTGAACTTCGCCGTGACGCAAAATAGTCCGCCAACTACATTTAATACCGTTTTCAATACACACTACAAATATCAGAGAAGAATCACCTGAGACAGTTCATCTTGTAAATTTTTTTCCACTTCAGCTATCGTCTCGCCACCACCGATACTAGGCCTTCCTACAGTGTTACCATTCCTAACAGCTGATGCCATACCCAGTAACTACCCTTTCGTTAAGGGCGCGCATCATATCCAATATCCAATATTATTTCCATGAGTTGGCGTGAGCCGATTCGATTTCTTTATGCCCGCTTCTTGATTGTGAGGTAATATTTCCCTGTCTTTGGTAAAATTCTGAGTAGTTCGTCGCGCCACTCGACTGCCGTAGCTATGGCTGACTCCAAAAGAGTAGTGCTGGGATTAATTATATCTTGTTTGTTGTATGCGCTTTGTTAAGACTTTTTGAATGTAGTTAATCCTTTCATCAGTTAGATAATAATAACAGATATAATTAGTGCAGGTTATTCAGGTTAAAAGACAGAAAAAGAAATAGAGAGAACATAAAAAGACAGCCAATTAAATTTGAAGTTGATATATATATATATACATGTAATATCATTAAAAATAAGTGTAAGTGTAGTAGTTGGAGTAGTCAGGATAGTAAGGCGGAAGAGAATGTAAAGAAGTAAAACGACGAACTTAGTTATCTACCTGTGAATGATGTGTGGGATTTTAAGGGGACAGGTCATTTGGACGCAGTCCTTGTGTCGCTGCATGATTATCCAGCCTTCGCTTAAAGGTGTCCACAGACAGCGCCGTATTTACATTTACCGTTGAGAAGTTCCATGGACGGCAAGCCCACAGTGAAAAGAAGTGGGAGCTATCTTTCTGGGATTTCCACATTTACCCAATGGCAAAACACCTTCGTTTGGGTGATTCTGGCAATTTTTTATCTTGTAGGCAGCTATCAAATCCCCCCTTAGCCAACGGTAGCTAAGTGTGAATAGGCCTAATTTCTTCAGACTTTCATCACTCGGTTTATTTGGGGGACCAACCACTCCTTTTGTCGCCCGTCTCTGGACTCTTTCCAAAAAGTTCGCCTCTCCTCTAGGAAGTGGGTGTGCAATGATAGTATGCACTTCAAGGTGTGGTCTGACGTATCTTTTGTACAACCCTAGAAAGGGCTCAGGATTTAGTGCATCTAACTGTCTATGTGTAATATGTATGGCCGCATACGTCCTAGCTACATCCCCCGTGTATTTCACCCCTGTGTCCATTTTTTCTGTTAGAACTACACCTAAGTAACGCTCCGACGTTGTGTAGGACAAGCTTTCGTTGAACAAGGTGCAACTTGCATTCTGCAGCCTACATGTGCGTAATTTCACCACTCTGCACTTTCTCAGGATGAAATTCATACAACTGGACACTGCAAAGTCTTCCAGAAGCTTTAGATCTGCCTGCAGCCTATCTGAATCTTCCTAACACTTTATTGCCCCCATATTATTTTTTATTTTTGATTACAGCTTGATTCCACACCGTATTTTTTGGTACAGGTATGAAATTTTCAGCATGGATATCGGTAGCCCAAATTTTGCAGGCCGACCATAGATATCAGGTTGCGTCGGCAGGGGATCGAACCTCGTACCATGTGCATGATCGGCGAGAGTCCTAACCACTGTGCCACCGACGCACGTTTTCAGCCTACAGAAGGGTTAGGCAGCTTAGACAGCACGGCAGGTCACTGATAAAAATGGAAAACATCAGTGGTCCTAGGATAGAACCCTGTGACTCCCCTGATGACGAGCCGTGCCAAGATGGTCGATTGACCTTAGTGCAAAATTTCCTTTCAGCTAGGTAGTCCTTAAACCATGACAGAAGCGGTTCTCCTATAACTGCCTGACTTATTTTGTGTAGGAGAAGGTCATGTGTCAAATGCCTTCTCAAAGTCTAGGAAGACCACATGAACTGGAACATCCATTTCCCACCATGATGTCAAATCATCCCAAGCTGGTGGTAGCTTTGCTACACAGGATCTGCCTTACCTGAAACCGTGCTGGGCCTCATGGGGTGTATTAGTCCCACCGAGGTGCTCCCTAGTGTGATCGTCAGTAATACTTTCCAGTACTCTTGATATCATGAAGAAAATTTCTGAAAGGTTTTAAAAAGTCTACTACATGCTATTATATATCTGGTTTCTGAATATACAGCTCTTATTATTGCAGAGGATTCTCTGGTCTTTTTTGGATTTTCCGCAAGAGACAGTTTGAAAACGGAGTTACAGCATGCGCAAACTTCGGAAATGGAGTGATTTTCCGCAGGCTTTAGTTTATATTTCATTTTTTGTTAGCTGAAAAAGATTAGAGACGAACTTTAATTCAATTGGTCTCTGCCGAAATTAGTTTTAATAGACTTAAGATGTTATTTTTGGGCGTTGATAAGGCATATCCCCTGTTTGAAGTGGCGCCTCCAGCTTTACCTTGAGGACATTTGCGCGGTCTAGTTGATTTCAGTTTGGCTGATTTGTTCCGTTTGATCTAGGTAGCTGCATTTGACCTTATTCTGGTTTCTGTTTGGCTTGATTTGTATTGATTTTGTTAAGAATAGTCGTCAAAAGCTGCCTCTAGGCCTGAAGGCACTTATGGTGCAGGAGGATGCCTGAGAATGTGTTTCATGAGAAAATTATAGGGTGCACCTAAAATCCTCTTGTTTGTGGCGTCTCAATGATTTCTGTAGAGCTTCGTTTCATCACTTGTGTCCAATTTTGTCGTTCACGAGTGTTTCAGTAAATGTTTATGGCTATAATCAGGAACTTTCCAAAACGGTAACTGTGGTAAGGAATTTATGTTTTTTTCCGCTATAGTTTCCAAGTCAATGTCTCTTTTAAGTTGCTTACTGTACTCTGTTGGCTATTCATGAATTTTTTATTGACAAGCTTCTGTTTTCATTTACAATGGTACCGAATGGACGCATTGGCACTTGGAGACAATGGCGACCAACCTGCCCTTCTTATATCAGTGGATATCAAAAAACTTATTGACGGAATTATGTTTAGTCACCATTTGGGTTCAAGAAGAAGATGGTCTAAGTCAGCTGGAATCAGTAATATATGTATATATGTATGACAGAGTATTCCTAGGCAACTCATACACATTATGTAGTCAAAAAGTGCATACGGGACCATGAATCTCAGGATTTGAAGTACAAATTAGTAGTCTTTCGTTGTACATATAGCGTGAAGCGAAAAACTAGAGGTTCAGGTTTACGCGTCAAACCGTAAGAATTCTATTATTTATTTCTGCAGTGCGAAATACACCGGTTGCCAATCTGGCTTCCGTATACGCTACAAGGAGGACGAGTTTATCATTTCTTCCGCGAAAACAGTTCACAATCACAGATGTGAAAAATGTCTTATGATAGGTGATCCATATTTTAGACGCCTGTTCGGGGATGAAAAGGTGAATACTGCACCAGTTGTGAAGACTACATTTGTGGTCGGTGATGTTTTGGAATATGCTGAAGAGAATTTTAATAAAATTTTGACGAGCACAGATGTGTATAATTTACGTAAGGATGTGAGACCAGGTAATTGAAGTAGTTTAAAGTTATTTTTGAAGCCATGCCTTTGAGATCAGATGTTATGCGCATAATAAGGCAAAGCGGTCAGGTGGTTCAATACGTGGGTTCGAATACAGGGATAACCAGCAGAATTTGCTTCGCCCTGGAATCACAGGTTCAGTTATATCGGAAATATGGAGAGTTGGTGACGGCATATACCTGCACCAAGTGGATTATACCAATTCTACTTGTACCTGAAGAATATTTAGGGCACAAAGAATACCTTGCCGGCATATGCTGCTGTGTCACACTCAAATTCCTCAGTTTACAGGTAAATCAAACTCTTACTAATATTTAAATTAATATTTTTAGTTGACAAAGTAATTCGCCTGTGTCGCAGATGGTTTTGGCAGGATCCGTTGCTACCAAGTCGTGTGCCGCGTGAAAGTTCAGTGAAGAAACCCTGCATGGAGATACTGCAACTTCGCAGGCAATTGAACAGAAGCTTCTCAGTTATGCAGGATAATTATAGTAATGATTATACTATTAGTGCACTGCGAGCAACTCTGAATTACTTTGAGAATTTTCTTGTCTAATAATGGAAGATGTACATACATTTTGTGTCAATAAATGCAAATATACCCTAACTTCTAAACTGCATACGCCTTATGTTTTACCGTTTCATGTGACAGAAGTCTAATAGTCATTTGCGAATATAGTAGAAAGCATTTTCTAGAAAGCAAGTAAAAGTGAGTACCAGGCGGAATCTCCAGTACTTAGTATGAGAAGTAAGGTGAACGTTTTTTTCTTGTAAGTACGCAATGAAAAGATAATGACGAGTTTTTGT
Organism: Trichobilharzia szidati; assembly: GCA_944472155.2. Classification (NCBI taxonomy): domain Eukaryota; kingdom Metazoa; phylum Platyhelminthes; class Trematoda; order Strigeidida; family Schistosomatidae; genus Trichobilharzia; species Trichobilharzia szidati. The sequence continues at coordinate 40,384,520 of OX235271.1, forward strand.
AACTAGCATTGTATTTACTATGTAGGTAATGTTATTACAGGCATACGTTGCTATAACGTGTCTAGTCTGGCGTATCGCCGCATGAGTAACACCAATTGTAGCGTTTTCCAGTCAGTAAAATTTCGACTTTTCGTACGTCAAACTTCGCGGAAGGTAGATGAAATTAAAGACTGCTTCCAGACGATCCGTACAACGGCACCTTAGGCAATGTCTACAAAGACAAAAATAAGATAATTAGAAGACACGTTGAAATGCATAGGTAAATAAGTCAAGTACTGTTTCGGAATAAGGGAGATTACTAGTATTTCAACTCATTTCATTTCTTTCGACTGCTACCATTTCTTGCGTCAGCGTTACGGTAATAATAATTTGCTTTGTTCGAAAACAGTATTAATGTTTCAGTGTTGAATTCGCAGCATCTCGTACATTATTGTATCTCATCTTATGAAGTAATAACATCTCCAAGGTATTTCATGTTAGACTTAGTTTATGTTTCAGTGCCCTCTGTGATACAAGCATCTTGTGAATGATACATGAGTATTTCAGTTATGCGTACTAAAGGTTTAAAAAAATCACTCATCTAATTCACTTCTATTAGCACTAATTCTTACGTCCATGTTACTGACTTTTGGTTTATGTTTTCTTCAGTGCACTTTATCTGGACAATTTAAGGAATTGGGAAATGCATTGAGTACTTAAGAAACGGCATTCATAGTTGTTTGTGCCAATTAACACTGTAGTGAGTTGTGACACTAGGCAGCTGCAGTGACAAAGCCGACTGACTGAGTTTTAACATGGAACTCGGTGGAGAAGTGCAACTTTTGAGATGTAACGGGACAGAGTGTAAAAGTTATCTCGAGTAGGAGGAGAAATTATTGTAAGACAACTCTTTTTCAGTTAGACGAGAACCGAATAAAAAAATGCGATTATCATTTGTTGACATTTTGCTTATTTTTATCCACGTTTTAGCATTTCATTATACCTGGACTATAGATCATTCTGACAGACTGACTTTCAACAGAGAAGCTTGCAAACAAGTGCACCTGTTTACGTTATCACATTCCATGTAGCACACAAAGGTAGAGAAAAAAAGAAATCAAATGGAACTCTAATGAGCATAAATGTCATGGAAAACGAACAGTGATATGGAAAGAACACAATGGTTGCTCAGATATGTAAGATTACACAGAGTGAATGCATCTGTGTTATAAACAACGTTTAAAGTCACATTTCTACTTAACACTAAGCTTCACCCCAATATTACTCACCATTTTAGACTACTTAACACAGAAGAAAGGGCACAGACACTGCGATCAAAAACCAGTAGTCTTTTCGTATCTTCCAGTTTCAATGGTCACTTCTCACAACCTAGGTGGACAATGTCATTAGCATACACTAAGTTTACAAGACTTTTCCCTGGTAAGTCCCTGAAGTGAGTGACACACAATTTTGTTAATACATGTATGATGAAAGTGAACTAAAATAAGGATGGCAGTTGTAGAAATGAGCCTTGTATTATATCATTCTTGGAAATATCAGTTCCGTCATAGTTTAGTTTCAGTATTAAGTGAATGGAATGCAATCTACAGATTCATGAAATTCACATACTGACGTACTACTTTTCTGGAATCATGGTTAATGTCTCCTCATTAAAGTGAGCGATGGGTATTGTACTTGTGTAAAATCAATAGGCTGTGAACCGCTGCCGATGAAAACGACAGAAATTCTTGGAATTATCAGTTATAATTTCAGCTTGATCACATGCAACACTCAGCAGTTGTTAAGTGGTCAATTCATGAACATGGAATCCATACAGAAAGCGCAGAAGATTTAGTACAACATGCACACTCCTGATTTCACTATTCAGCATGCACGCCGAATGCATTACTTTAGGGGCCTACACAGTTCACAAATTAACTCACAACACTGAAGTGGAGAAATTCATATTTTTCCTTACTGAGTTAAATATAGCGGTTCTTGTGAAGTAACTTTCTTATGCAGAAGAGAAGAGCAAGGTATTCATAATCTTCTGCTACATGTGGAATCACAGTGCAACTCGATGCGCAATAGTATATATACAAACAAACTCAAAAATAAAGTCCTCCTGGTGACACATTGTGACATGATAGGAAGTGAGACGGTCAGATCACCAAAGTATTTGACGAAGTTGCTCTCATTAGAAAGAGAAAAGTCATGTAAGACAAGAGAGAGAAAAAAGAAAAGGAGAGATAACAGTACCCTGAGGAACACAACCTTCAGCAAGCAAGGCGGAAGACTTACCCTAATATACAGTATGCTGTATACCATTTGGGAAATGATAATGCAACCAATCACCTGCACAGGACTCGTGTTTGCACGACCGAAACCTTACTCAACTAATATCATCTAGGTCCTTAGTCAATAACGGCATATGTTGAATAACTTAAAGCTTAGCATAAAGGTGATAAAGCACAAAAAACACTTGCAAAGTAGGAGACGAATCCCGAGTGGATGAAGAGGTTACTGAAAGGTATTTATTTGTCATTTAATAATAATAATAGTATATTCTCATTTTTGTACATGAGGGACGCCAATTTACAGGCATCATCAATTCGATAAATTACACATACGAATAGTAAGTATAGTCACTAATGATAATATAATAAGGTACATAATTATTCCTACAAATGCAGGACACACAAGTTGTAAAGCCATGGATAAGTATTATTTAAGTTACATATTTAAATTACATGATTTACGGTTAAATAACATGGTTGCTGTCATTTTATCTTCAGTTTGTGGGAAAAATCGGATAACTGGTTATTCAATGGGACACACCAAGAAATGTAGAGATATTGACTTCGCATTAACAAAAAAAAACCAAGTATGCGTTGGATGGATTACAGATACTTAGGAAAATAAATAAAGCTTGAAGTCAAGTCCCTCATAAAACAATAAAATGCGTCTTACAATAATATATTCCCTCTTTACGCACATGAATAAATAAATAAATTTATTCTCATAGTACAGTACATGAGGGACGCCAGTTTACAGGCATCATCAAATTGTTACAGAAATAGAGCCATATAATTCAATCAAAATTTACACGCTGCAACAAGATATGCTTTATATGTCCGCTGGAGATTACACATACACTTGATAAGTGTTAATCCCAGTAGTATAAAACAGCCTTTTCACTTATATACAATCATTTCTGTGCACAGTTGGAAAAATCTGCTAGATTGTCAGTGAGTGCAACACATCAGGAAATACAGAAGTATTGTCTTCGCATTAACAAAAAAACTAGGTCTTTGGTGGATGGATTATAAGTGCCTGGGAAAAAAAATAAAGCTTGAAGTCAATTTTCATACATAACTTCGTTGTGTGCAGAATCCTTGAATTATAGTTCATTGATGTGTTATTTTGAAATCAGTGATGTGTTTATCTCATTTGATCTGCAATGTCATTGTTGGGAGTAAATACATAAGCTTCAGACGCATTAATTAATGGATTTCTACTGCTCGTGGGTATTTTCTTAGCATGAGGAAGGTTTATGAATTTCAGCTGTTCCAACAGCAGTTGAGAATATTAAATTATCTAAGGAAAGGTGGGTTGCAGTTGGTGACGGATATATGGTGCCCAACGAGCGTACATCTGTCCATGTGATGTTGTGGTGAATTATACCTCTTTCATGTTGTCGGTTTATGTCCATTTTATTCCACTTATTGTGTTGGGTAGTAGTTTGACAAACGAGATTTCTTGTCTGTTTGCGGATACGTATCTTAACCGTTAATGTTTTATCTAGAATTATAAATATAGGCAAAAAACAACAGGTGTAGTATTTAAGCTTATACATTAAATGGTCCTATAATTTCGGAGGCTCTCAGATAGGAACTTGAACTACTATGGTTTGCAAACTCTTGTACTTTGTCATTAAGCACCTTTTTGAAGGAGGCCAATGTACTTGCTTGACGCATTTCCATTGGTAGTTTATTCCATATCTATGCATACCTAATCAAGTAAAACCTTTGCCTGGTGGCTGTTTTACATTGTTCAATAGCTACTGTACCCTTAGTGTGTCTTAGTTTGTAGCCATTGTCAACTGAAAGTCGAGTGCCATTAGTAGAGGTAAAACCTAAGTGGTTTAGAAGCTTATAGTAAAGTGTTAAGTTTAGTCTCAGGCGTCTTAGCCATAGTGTTTCTAGTCCTAGGGTATTACATCTAGTGGAGTAGTTCGCACCATTTTCGGTTCCGAGTAATTTAGCAAAGAACAAGATTAAGAACTGCAATTATCATTTGTTGACATTCTGGAGACCATTATTCAGTGTTTCGCATTTAGTTATGCCTAGCCTGTGTCATTCTGCCTGACTTTCAGTATGACTTCGCAAAGAAGTCCAACTGTTTAGTTTACCACATTCCATGCACCACACAAAGGTAGAGACATAAAACTAAATGGAAGTTTAGCGAGCGAAAATTTAAGGGAAAATAAACAGTGACAACATGAGTTGAATAGATACGTGAGATTACACAGAGTGAATGCATCTGTGCCATAAACAAAGACTTGCAGACATATATCTAGTAGTTCTGCTAGCTGACTGTCAACGATTTTATGAACCAATAGCAGTTTTTCATTCGACCGACCAAAACACATTTTGAACCTTGACATGTGCTGGCTAACATTATCCCTCGAGGGAGGCGATGGCTCGGTATGCCATCACGTGTTATAGCCATCTCAAACTATTCAGCTTCCCAACCTTGAAGACTAACTTACCCTCCTCACCTAACACTTTATGCGTAACCTCAAGAGCAATCGCCATATTATACTGTTTTACGCATGAGATAGAACACAGACACCTATAATCAAACACCGGTATTCTTTTCATATTTTCCAGTATCAGGGGTAACTTCTCATAGTCTAGGTGTACAGTATCATCAGTAAACTGTAAGTTGATGATGATAAGTCTTTAAAGTCATTTATAGACTATCCTACTGATATATGTGTGATTGGATTGAAATGATATAAGGATGACAGTTTAAGAATTCAGCCTTGTGTTACATCCCAATTGGAAATGTGTTTTCTCGGATAATTCGCAAACAGTAATCACTGAATAGAAAACATTCTGTAGAATTTATGAAACTCATTAACTGACGCAATACTTTTGCAGGCATTATAGTGTTTCCTCAATAAAGCGAGATTTGTATATTTCGGCTGCATAAAACGAGTAAGTGGTATCCTGGTAATACCAATAACTACAACAAGTCTTGGAATCATGCACCACAACTTTTACTTTACTGAATACTCCAGCAGATTTGAAATATACACTTGACAAATATCTAATTTATACAGGAAGTCAGTAAGATTTACTAAACTAAAAGCACTTTCGGTTTACATAGGAGATCTCCATGCCGAATTTATTCCTCCGAGGGCCTACACAGATTACAACTTCAATTAAATAACATTGACGTTGAAGAAATTCCATTCTTCATTACTAAACTTAATGATAATAATGTTTTTCTTCTAGAAACAGGAGCATTCCTAATTTTTCACTTTGTGTAAATGCAGTTACATACAGTTGCACTAAGAACTCAATGCAACTCGGTGCACAATAGTATATACACAAATAAACTGAAAAATGACGTCCTCCTTACCTTCTGAATAACTTTTCCTTATTACAGGATAATAACTTTCTTTCACGTATGAGCCTGAGATATGTCTATGAAATCACAATATTATATCAGTTAAATCTCGCCCCGAAACCAAGGCCACTTGAAACCAGTAGCAACATACAGACAAACGTCATTGAGGGGATATGCAATAAAGTCGCTCGTTGGTATTAAAATACCTTTGGCCAGGAAGCGAAATGTTGCCGAAAATCTCTCAGTTTTGGCAATGACTCGAAGGCTCTGGGAAACTATCCTGCCGGTACGCGTTCGTGACGACCGTCGCCGGTGGCAGTAGCTGCGTACTATACAGAGCCGGTGCTTGGTCAACACAGGCGCCAAAGTCAGCTTTCTTCCTGCTACAGGGGCAGGTCGACTGAAGGGACCTACCTTCAACTTACAGACTGCGAATGGGAAACCAATTGCAATCTTTGGTAGAAAATACGTCTATCTGAACGTTGATGTACGCAAACCTGCTCGCTGACGTCCCAATGCCCATAATTGGCACAGACCTACTTGATCGTCATTATCTACTAGTGGATGTCAGCCAAAAACGATTGATAGATGGTGCCGTTTATTAAAGGCATCACCTACGTAAGTCACAGCTTGTTACTGGTCAAGAATAAGGCCATCTTTGATCCAACTATTCAGCCGACTGTTGACAAGTACCTGGAACTTAACTGCTCGTCTAACGATCTACCGTGCATAATCAGCAGTGTTATGCATCAGATGACAACCTCAGGAAAACTCGTGACATCTAATGCTCGACGACTTGATTCTGACAAATTATGACTGGCTGGAAATGAATTCGACCATACGCCCATCCTTAATATCATTCTGCCATAGGCATCCCCACTCCTTATGGTACTGAAAAAAGATAGCAACGATTGGTGACCCAGCAGTGACTACCGGCGAGCGATCGCCAAAACAACCTCCGATTGCCATTCATTGCCGCACATACACGACTTGACGGCAACATTATCTGGTGCAGTTATATTCTCTTAAATCGACTTGGTTAAAGCGTATAACCAAGTCATGATTGCACCAGAAGATATTCTGGAAACAGCTATCATTACGCCTTATTGATATATATATATATATATATATATATATATATAGCAATCGCACTGTCCGCATTAACTCAAAACCACACAATAGAGTGGGACAGAGTTAAAATTCAAAAAGTAATATAGGGAGGTGAAGAGAGAGATTGATTACTGAATCCTGCCTGGTTTATTGAGTCTACACGCAACAAAAATGACTCGACGCAAATACCAGAGATATGGAAGATATTATTACCACCAGTCAAATCAGAGGAGGATAATAAATTGTCTCAAAATTCCACTTCATTTCACGTACGTTATAACATACTAACGAGTCATTTATTTTACTGTGAAAAGCATCTTGTTTCCCATCTGATTGTATTTTATTGATAACACTAATATTATTTCTGAATTTACTTCATCTTATATTGATTTTTATTCAAATGTTCAATCAATCAGTTTCACTCATGTGCCTAGATGAAATAAAAAGTTGTGTGAGTGACTTGATATGATTATGAATGGCGATAATTTGTGCTCGAAACGTCATCATATTATTGCACAACACTGTGTGACGCTGTCAAAATAAAATCTTATCTATAATGGAGTTATCATTACGCCTTTCGAACTTTTCTACGAATGCCATTCGCTCTCCTGAATGCAGCTTTCCAACACTTTACTGACGAAGCATTTTGCAATTTCGAATTTGCACTCGTATACCCAAACGGCTGCCTCATTGCGAGACCAAACAAACGAACTCACCTTAGACACTTAGGCATGGAATTCTAATGGTTACGCCGAAGTGGTGTTACCAATGATATTCAAAATTGTCAGATAGGAGTAAAATCAATAGACTTTCTCGACCACATAATTGACTGTAAGGGTATCCACCAGCTGTCCAGTAAAGTTGAGGCGATTCTGAACTTTCCGGAGTCAGATACGGTGAAAAATTCTCGCACTTTTGATGGCTTGGTAAATTATTATTGACCCTTCATTCCAAACTGTGCTTCCCTGATTAAGCCACTAATAGACCTTCTTCGAGGGAAGAACAAGTCCATCAAACTTCACGCGTCTGCTAAAAATGCTTTCACTGAGGTATACCGGATGCTACCCTCCTTATGTATCAGGATCCAGCGGCACCATTTAATATTTCTGTTGATGTATCGGACACAGCAATCGGTTTATTTCTTCAACAACTAGTCAGCGATGAGTGGCAATCACTTGCCTTCCACTCGAGGCGTCTACAACTAGCAGAAACCAAGTACAACACATTCGGCAGAGAACTTCTGTTAACTTCTATACGCCACCGAGTTCGAAGTTTGTCGTCCTTTTCCCCGTGATTTTCGTTTCTTATTATTTTTTCCTTCCTATTCCCACTTCTTAGGTAATATTTTTAGTATTACTGATTACAGATATAAACAGCCATAGATTTTATATCTAAACTTGCCCTTCTGATCATTGGATATCATCTTTGCTGTTTCTCCTGTTTCAGGTTGCTGTGTAAGGTATCAACTCTTCGAGTATCTGAATTTTGGTGCCCATATTACAGTTGTGTTTTTTGACGCAACGTCAAATAACCCAAGACTCATATACCTGCAGTCCAACAGCTCTGAATTAACTCTACACAAAATGCCAACTAAGCTATCGAGATGTCGTGCTTTATTATCGGCTGAAAACTTCAGCAAAAGGCATAAACCTAGTAAGTCTAAGCAACGTGGTTATACACCTTCCCCTGACCTGGCACATAAGCTAAATAAGTGCAGGTCAGATATAATTACTTATCCACCGTCTTGTGTAGTAGGTGATTTTATTAGGGATATATATAGCAGTACAGGTTGTGAGACTGATATTATGGATACCTAGCAAGCCACATTGGACATCAATAAAAGGTCAGACACCAACTCCTTTGATGTGGTTGAATGCACACCACCTAAACGACCAGCTCGGAACCATCAGTTAGAAGGTTCGAACATATATATAGCCTCACTATTATCTGCACCTAGTGGTATTAATTCTTTTGGGCGTGCCGAAAGAAGTGATAATCTCGTAAATGTTTTGTTATCATAGACGTGACCCAGAAAATCCTTGCGATACACAGGCAGATTTGCTATCACCTAGTTCTGCTCAGTTGGATGCTTTTAGACAGGTCACACATATGTCAGTACGGAAGGTATATTAAGGCACCGCCGTTACTATTGTCGATAAAGCTCCCTGTGTAAAAATCTCCATCAGTCATCAACGACGCGTAGATGTCAACCTAATGCCGCATTTGAAAAAGCAAATGGCTCATTATCTACGTAAGACACATCCACTCAAGCCAATAACCTTGGAAAATACACACATTCTTCCATTAGTCCATGATTTCTTACCTCTGAGGTATTTGATAAAGTTTGCTGATTACCCTGACTATGAAACATTACAGTCTTGTGAGAGAATTACTGATCATGTTTCCACGGAAGTGATAGAGCGTGTTCACTGCTTGTGTAATGCAGTCGTTTCCAACGTGCCCGGCAATGCCAACACTAAAAAACACACTTTCAAAAGTGCGTGAAATACCAGATTCCTATTGTACCTGCAAACGACCGCGTAAATCCTCAGCTAGTACACTCTGTATAATAATGTTCAAATTTAATAGCATTGTGGATGCAAGCCACTTTGTAAACAACCAGCACCGTTTTAGGAGAGTAAGCAGCTTAAAAATTATACGTATTATTCACGTCAGGACACCAGTCTTACGTTGTCCCAAGCAAAGCATCTTAACAGGAGAAATCAGTCACCAAAAGATACTACCGGCTTATTGAATACAAAGTATTCTTCCCCATTATTGTTCTCAACCCGGTGAGGTTACCACGTTTGGGTGAGAATTTCTTAGAACAACTTACACGACCTTCTACTTTAGAAACCGTATTGAGAGAAGGATAGTAGGTCATTTGACAGCAAGTACTGAATGATTTGAGTCTTTACTATCTTTTCCATTACACGTGAAACTACAGAAGTGATGTTGATGGGGAGGTAGTTGTTGACATCAGCTATAGGCCCGTTTTTGTGGATAGGTACAATATAAGACTTCTACCAGCAGGTAGGATATGTCCCATCGCCTAATGAAATTGAGTATAACTTGAGTTGGATTAAATTCATGTCATTACCACCGTTTTGCGGCAGAATGGAAGATATACCGTCTGGACCAATAGTGTTAATGAGCTTGAGATTTGAGATAGCTTTGTCGATCTCGTATACGGTGAGAAGTATATCACTCAGACATTCGTTTGTTTTACATGGGAAATCCACGACCTGATCGTTCTTCAAGGTGTATAATCTGGCGAAGAGCTTGCTAAACAGTTCACATATCACATCGATATTCTCATAAGCAATGCCACCTTACCATATTATTTTTGGATAGGATGTTTTGGAGTTTGTTAACCTACGTTTGGAAAGTCTCACGATTTGTCCTGAGTTATGCGATGCCTGAATGGCCCGCACTTCTTTGTTACTGGGGCTTATACTCTTTGACTCTTGAATTCTAGTGATAAGGGACGTAGTAGCAATTAATGAGGATATGTCATGATATCTGTAGTATTTTATTGAATGCTTTCGTAGACTTCTCCTTAACGATGTCAGAATATGATCACTTTTAAGGAATTTAAAGCTTATAATCATCTCAGGTGTAGTGAAGTCGTGAATTGAGTCAATACTGTGATAGAAATTGTTAAGAAATGCCTCTAAGGACTCTCTCGAAAAGTACGAGTCCCAATTAGAGCACCCAATTAGATGCTGGTGCAACTCACAGTCAGCACGTTTGTCAGGGACTTTCTAGCGAGCTGAGTAACAGAACAATTGTCTCAGTAAAAATCCAAGTTAATGAGATGATAGTGTAAAGGTCTATTATCCAAAATACAGTAATGGATTATATAAATTAATCAGCTTCTCGGTTATACAGTTTAAGTCCGCGGCTAAAAATTATTAATGTAATTCTCAAGCGTTCACTGCTGGAGTCGTGTCTACTGGTAGAAGCCGTGCTCCGGTTGTAGAATAGTCTTCGGATGAGGATAAGAGGTTCCTGCAAAAATCCAAAGTATACAGCACGGTTATGAGTGAAGCGAATAGACAGCATAGACTAGTGAGAAGATGAAACGGCCGGTAGTGCACTATATTTTAAATTGTACCCGAAAGTTATCCATGTTCCAGCATGAATCGTTTCAAACAAAAGTCATGTACACTGTTTCCAATTTCAACATCTAACAAAAGAGTGTACAGTCATATTGTTACGTATTCCATACGTGATTATAATCTTATAGGTGTCCGGTCAGCTTCACCTCTGCTTTATGTCTCAGGAAAGATGTTAAAAGAACACACTACTATTTCATGGTCACTACCTGGAAATTCGTGTCCCACATGTACTGTAGATGGTGTTGTTTTTCGTGAAACGAAGGTCTGGGATATTTGCGTATCTAGTGAGTGAATTGATGTGTTGTAACCACCCAACTGTAACGATGGAATTCAGGGGATTATCATATCTTTGGGGACCTCGGAGTGAAGGCCATGACACTTCTGGCATATTGAAATCACCTCCAGTAATTTCATGGCCGAAGGGAAGACTGCCTGTACCATCAAGAATGTTGCTGAGTACTTCGTCATGCTCCCCACTGGATAAGGGGGGTCAGTGCACACAACCCACACGTATAGGTTTACTTCGTACAACTTTTGTTTCGACCCAGATGGAGCCATTGATTTGTGACAGAATTGGGTTACTGAACTGGGTTGCGCACACGGACTTTGCACATTAAATTAGTGTTCCACCCCCACGGCCTGTCTGTCTGTCCCCTCAAAAAGGTTGTAGCTATCGATTCTTAGGCTGTCATTGATGATTTCACTTGTACACCGGCCTTCACTGATCATAATCAATGACGACCTGCATATAGAAGCTAATGTGTTTAGTGTTTGTTTAGAACTGATCTAGTAATTGCGAGGATAGCAGGTAAACACTGGCTACATAATTTCAGTGTGCGCACAATATTTTGATAAAATGTCAATGACTATATTGTGTATACATGGTTTCGGTTTACTAAAAAAAGTACTAAATGTACTTTCGGTTTACATAGGAGTTCTCCATGCCGAATTTATTCCTTTAAGGGCCTACATTTATTACAACTTCAGTTAAATAACACTGACGTGGAAGAAATTCCATTCTTCATCACTAAACTAAATGAAAAGAATCATGTTTTTTATTCTAAGAACAGCAGCATTCGTAATGTTTCACTTTATGTAAATGCAGTTACATACAGTTGCACTAAGAACTCAGTGCAACTCGATGCATAATAGTATATACACAAATAAACTGAAAAATAATGTCCTCCTTACCTTCTAAACAACTTATCCTTAATCCAGGATAAAAACTTTGTTTCACGTATGAGCTTGAGTTATGTCTATGAAATCACAATAATACATCGGTTAAATCTTTCCCCAAAACCAAGGCCACTTGAAATCAATAGCAACATAGCAACAAGCGTCATTGATGGGATATGCAATAAAGTCGCTCGTTTGGATAAGGTATGCATTGAGAGACACCTGTATGATAATCATATATTAGTATTTTGAGAGATATTAGTGGCAACTCTAAAGAATAGGAACCCAAACCGAAACGTCCTACGAACGCACAAACGACCTTGAGAAACCAGTCAGGTGACTCTGCTGTTTCTAGAATTAATTATGGATGCTATACACCTCTGGTGTATTATTGCCTATTAACCAGCGCTTAGTACTGCCCGGGACCACTATTCACACAGCCGAATGGAGTAATTATGGTCAACTGTCGAATCTCGGGTATATTCATCATGTAGTCAATCACACAGAAGGTTTTCGCAATCCTCTGGATGGAACTCATACTAATTGCATCGAAAGTTTCTGGAGTCACCTGAAAAAAGGATTAGATTCGTGAACAGATCAAGAAATCCAATGATATACAGTTATCTGGATGAGTTTATGTACAGAAGTTAGTTTAACATGAGTATAAAGCCTCCTATGAGAAACTGTGAGCTTCTTCTGCAACTTTTACAAGAACTTTATCCTTTGTAACTATTTCTTAACATTGCTTTGCTTGCATATAAACGATTTTTTACAATTGTGCGCCGTTTTTTAGCCTTCTGATTGGTCGAAGTTGTCCTTAACAAGGTCGTTTGTGCGTTCGTAGGTCTTTTCGTTTTGGGTTCCTATTGTAATGGGACAAAAACCAGTATAATATCACTAAATAAGTTTCTCTTTTCTTCTTTTGCAGAAACCAATGCCGGCATAAATTCATTGGAACAAGAAGAGGAACGTTTAGCTGGACTTGTTCTAACAGATGACAATTAACTTGTAACTGCTCAATTTATGCCTTGCATGCTCATAATATATTTTTATTTATCTTTTATTTTCTATTTATTTTTTATTTATTTTTGATTACAGCTTGATTCCACAACGTATTTATGGTACAGGTATGGAATTTTCGGCATGGATGTCGGTAGCCCAAATTTCGCAGGCCGACCATAGATAACGGGTGTGCGTCGGCAGGGGATCGAACCCCGGACCATGTGCATGGTCGGCGAAAGTCCTAACCACTGTGCCACCGTCCTTTCACCGCACTCTGCGTCTTCTTCTTTCTCTGTCTGTGACTGTGTGGATTATCTTTTACACTATTGTTTAGAGTTGACTTAGTATCCGCGTTTGGTGCCTTGCCCTAGCCGTAGACTGTTCGCTGTGCCAGCACAGAATTGATCTGATATCATACGTGCTAAATGCACGATGGCAGGTGTTTCTGTTGAATGACACTGGTGAAAATCCTGCCCGAAGCGGTTAGTAGGGGCAGTGTTGTTGTGAAAGGTACAATCGATATGAGTATTCTGTAATTTGTTGCCAGAATAGGAATGAAGTGTTGGTATCTGGTTGGGGTAGTTATCATACCACAGCAAGTTTTGTGTAGACACTGGCACATGCTTCTTTCTTAATAGATAAGATGTATGAATGGGTTGTGTGGGCTTGTTTGGCTAGCTAAGTGTAGTCTGTAGCCGATGTTTTGGGAGATTTTCTATAACTTTCAGCTGATGGAACATTAGAAGAGGCCTAGTGGATGAACAGCATAATACCGGTAACCCCTCTGTATTGTTTGTCTATAATTAGTGGTTGGATATGATTGGGTTTCCAGTTGAGACCAATTAGGTCTACCTCTAGGAGCTTGGTCTATCATATTTGACTTTCTCTTAGAAAGATGGCTTAGAGGTGCTTGCGTCTCTATCATATCAAAGGGCTTCCGTGCTCTGGGTTCAGTATTTAATTTATTTGCGTCGTTTTCCCCTTTTTTATGATTAACTGGTTGATGACGGCTAATAGGGCAGCCAGCGCATGCCATATAGGGTTTCTATTGCTTGGACACCGGCACTCTAGTCTTCCTAATGGAATTAGGACGTTTGTCATAACTCCAAGAGAACTTGCTAACTTGGGTAACTACATTCGACTGGTACTTCACGGTGGATGGATTGTCAGACTGAGGAGTAACTGACTAATTAGGAGATGGGTGGAGCACCAATGGGATGGGTTGTGATGTTTTCTGGCTCTAGACATTTGTGTCAGTGTGCAAACGACGTATTTCAACATTATATCCTGTTGATTCATCCATGCCTACTATTCCAGTGTCGGCGGCATTGTCTATGTGTGAAACCATGCAACCCACCTGTCCATGGGGACTCGGTAGATTGTTTCAGCTGTTGTGTCTGATATAGGGAGAGCTTCTAGCCAACTAATAAGCTGATCCACAAATACAAATACGAGTGCCCGTCATAAAAAAGTTAGTGAAGCAACTGTGTATAAATGAATATGATTAAAACGGTCATTGGGTGTAGCAAAGGATCCAGCCGGGGCAACATCATGCTCATACACTTCGGACCACTGGCAGTGTATGCAGGACTGCGTCCGATTGCGCATTTTGCGGCTAATGCAGGGCCAGATAAATCTGGTTGATGTCAGTTTGTCTGCATGAAACACAGATTAATAAGCATTCTTTACAGATCTCCTAACCACACTATTTCTAATGTGTACACAATCACCAATGATTTCTGTGAGGTTCTTTTTTCCCTGGGCGTTTGTGGATACCTATCGGTGAGCGTAACTATTCTGTTGATTTGTATTTTTTGAAACACATAGGACTTTGTAATCAGAGTAGTGATGCATGATTTAAGGTTGTCTGTCAGTCTGAGCAAACATTTAAACAGCTCTTGTGTAATTGGTATGTGAGCAATGGCAAAGTGCAACTAGATAGATAGGCGAAAAATGGGCATGTGTAGTGAAGAAACCATTCACAAGGAATAATAAGTAAGAACTTCGAGGACACACACAAATGTCGTTATACCATTCTACACAGCCAAACAGAAAAGATCAATGGTTTCAGACAGGAAGTATGTGAAGCGTTGGAGTATACAAAACTAAATATAACCAGTTAACCAAGGAATCCACATAGCATTCTTGGACCTATTCTTTTCCTCTAATTCATAAATGATATAGTCTCTGTGATCAAGTATGGCAAGCCACACCTCTTGGCAGATGATCTCAAGATAGTATACGACTATAGGTATGACGACGCGACCGTTGAAAGCAAAATCCAACACGACTTAAACAGTCTAGGCGATTGGAGCGAAAAATGGCAACTAACTTTCAATCCAGACAGTTGTGGTATAGCCCTTTTTGGACGCTGGAAACAAGGCGTGTGTCTGTATATATGCACGATAACCGCTTCTCCAGAACTGAACACAATCACAGATCTTAGGATAACATACTCAGATTTAACCTTTTCTGACAATGCAAATAAGGTAGTATCCGACTGTAAAAGACTTTGTAAGAGTTAGACTTGGCTTATTTTAGACCTAAATTAGCCACTCTTACAAAAACTTCTTCACCGCTTTATGACCTTAGTTGTACTCTGCCTAATGCGCAAATAATAACGAACTGAATCAAGGTAAAAAGACTTGAGATGACTAGCGTGACTGGAATAGAGTTATATTTACACAAAAGCGATTTGAGATTTAATAAAGAATAAGAGGGTATACACTTATCTGCAGTGGAGACGGTGGTAAGCTCGGAGAGTGTGTTGGATGAAAGCACAACGAGAGAGCGAACCAAAACCGTACAGGAGATCCACGAATCGAAAGAGGAAGTGGTGCTAAAGGTCAGGTGAGTCCGTTCAAACAAAAGTTCGAAGGTACAATGTACACTACAACTTACTGACTTTGTTCTGCGTAGGTTTTACACTCAGGAAGTAAGATTAGCCACATATAAGACACACATTCGCCCCGATAGTGAATATCTTGCCCTTTTATATAGTAACCAGAGGTCAGCAGACCCAAAAAAGGTTGAAAGTGTTCAGAGACTGCTCACGAGACGTATACTGATATTTGGCCAACTAGTGGAATATGCTGACAGGTATATACGACTGAAATTCGAACCCCCTATGGTTAAGGATAGTGAAATGCAACTTATTTTTACTCCTCAAAGTCATTAGGAAACATTGACTCAGTCACTCATCCATAACGTGGGCAAGTGTTAAATCATACCAGTTGCGAAAGCACGACTGCCTTCTCAAGAGGTGGCTGCACACAGAAAAACCATTAGGGCAAACATTTTCACCATTAAATACTGCACTCTTTGGAACCAACTACCATCTGAGATTAGATCTTGTGAAAGGCAAGATGGATTCAAAGTGAACCTAGGAAGACACATTAACACACCCACTCTGGTTGGTCTAAGAGGCCACAACTGTTGGCAGAATGGTAGACGAAAGCTAGCCCAGTCCTCAACGTAGTTAGTTACATCTAACTCGACTCTACCAATTATGCAGCGAACGTTTAACTAATTCACTGATTTTCTCTTCTCTATAATCTTCAATAAGTTGAGTTAATGTAAGTATTTCTAGAAATAATTATTTAAGCAACCACACCTTATACTATTATATATATAAATTATTAATATAGTCTGCTGTTTTTGTGTTCAAAATGACTGCCTTCGGTCAATAACTAGCTTTTTTCATATGGTTTTCTAACATGTATGATTTTATAGCATTTCGGAGTTTTTCCTATTCATAATATTAGTTGATGCGTTACTTTGCAATGTCTAACGCATGCCAAGTGAAAGTCGGTCATGAAAATTTAGCATAACAAGTTTTGCTAAGCAGCCGTTTTCCTGAGGATCATTTTGGATAACTTTATCACTAATTGTTACACTGCTCATTTCACTTAGCTAAGTAGATTATAATTTATTTGCTGTAATATTACCTACTTTTATACCTTTTTAAAGGAAACCTAATTTGCTAGTCATTTTTAACAAATACTTATATACATGTATGAATGCATAAAGGTGATACTGCTAAGAATGTTCTCAGGTATGGAAGCATCTGGTGACCTAATGGGAAGCAATTGTCATGAGAGCTATTAATGTGCAGCATACTGTTTGATTGGGACTGGCCCAAAGCAATGCAGTATAACAACTACAGTTATTCAAAAATATCTCACGGCTTAACATCAAAAAGGAGGGAGGGTGGCGCATAATAATAAGTTGGCGTGGAGACATAGTGCATGAATACGTTAAAAAAAGTTCTAAAACTCAAGGTGTACTAAAGGTCCTACAGAAATTCGTGAGAAATTTTACAGATCAGCTTGACCCACAGGTTCTAATCTTTCACATCTTTGAAGCAACTTCTCACTGAAATATCACATCATAACATTGAGCAAAGCTATTTTTTTTAAATGAAAAAGGTCATAGTTTGCAATATGGTTAACATTATACATGGCAAATTGTTATAATTATTTATAATAGTAGGATTTCGCACTCACCGAATTACAGTGTAGCGGTAAATAATTCCCCAAAATTATTAACCACAGCAATCATCACTCAACATTGGATGCTGACCATCACTGTTTAAGTCGACTTGTTTAGCTGAAGGCTTACGGTCAAGCATCCCCGCCATTTGGTGCTTCGTCGTGTCACGTGCGTGCACGATTACTAGCTAGCTAAGCATTCACCTCTACCCGCGATTTTGTCCCGAAATATAATACGTACTTTGGACGACAAAATCTGGTCTTTTGCTTTACCATTTGGTACTCGAAGAACGAACACTATAGTGGTTGTTGGTATAAGATCTTGCGTTAGTATAATCCGTACAACTCGCGAACGTCGATACCCGCAGCCTCTAAACTGGTGAGCCCAACCACGAACTACATCTTCAATTCACACGCAGATAAACCCGGTGAGTTCGTTCCTTTTTGTGTTTATTCTTGTACTATATTGTTATCGGCATACTTTTCGTCATGAGTGATCCTAGCCCCAAAGTTATTCGGATTCGCTCAACCGCCAAAACAATCCAGCTAGTACCATATTGGCCAGATAATGCTGAAACGTGGTTTCAGATTGCTGAGTCTGATTTTTGTGAACATGGCATAACTGATCAACGTTCACAGTTCCTTGCAGTTATTCACGCCCTACCGCGGGAATTCAGCAGGTGCGTAACTCTGCAGATGTCGGTAAGTAACTCGTACGAGTTGCTCAAAGCATCCCTCCTAAAGAGAAACGTTCTCACAGATCGACAACGTCTGGATGAGTTATTTCGTAACATCGAGTTAGGAGATCAGTCAGCCGTGAGCATGCTGGCAAGAATGAAAGAGATCATTGGCCAAAGTCAGTTCGATGAAGGACTGTTTAGAGAACTGTTTTTATCCAAACTGCCACAGTCAGTTCAGACTGTACTTGTGACACTTCAAAGTGTTCTCATAGATGATTTAGCTGTCTCTGCAGATAGAATTCTAGAGATAACTAAACGGCCAGTTACTGAAGTATACTCAGTTACCGAACAGACTTCGAAGAAGGATTCTGCAATGATAGAGTTAATCAACTCCGTCCAGCAGATGCTTAGGTCAAACAAGCCTAGCAATTCCTCCTATCGTCGTTCTAAATCCCCTCAACGTCTGAACGCACGTGGACGATCTAAGTCCAACACACGTTCTCTCAAAAATCCTGACTGGTGTTGGTATCACAACACCTATGGCAAGGAAGCGAAATGTTGTCGAAAACCTTGTGATTTCGGCAAAGCCTCCAAGTCTGTGGGAAACTATCCCGCCGGCACGCGTTAGCGGCAACCGTCGCCGGTGGCACTAGCCGCTTACTTTACATCCATGATGTAATGAGCCAGACTAGATATCTAGTCGACACAGGCGCCGAAGTCAGCGTCCTTCCTGCTACAGCAGCAGATCGACAGAAGGATCCTAACTTCAACCTACAGGCTGCAAATGGAAAACCAATTGCAACCTATGGTCGGAAATACGTCTATCTGAACGTAGGTTTACGCAAACCTATTCGGTGGATTTTTCTAATCGCTGACGTCACAATGCCCATCATCGGCACGGACCTACTTAATCATCATGATTTGCTCGTAGACGTCCGCCGTAAACGATTAATTGACAACACTACTAGTTTGTCTATCAAAGGCATAACTTACGTAGGCCCCAGCTTGTCAATCGTTAAGATGAAAGCAATCCTCGATCCAACTTTTCAACCGATTGTTGACAAATACCCGGAACTCAATTGCCCATCTAACGATCTCCCGTGCATAACCAGCAATGTTATGCACCACATCATAACCTCAGGACAGCCCGTGACATCTAAAGCACGACGACTGGCCCCTGATAAACTGAGAATTGCCAGAAACGAATTCGATCATATGCTCACCCTTGGCATCATTCGGCCATCGAATAGTCCATGGGCATCCCCGTTGCATATGGTACCGAAAAAGGATAGCAACGATTGGCGACCCACTGGTGATTACCGGCGAGTGAACGCCAAAACAACTCCTGATTGCTACCCTTTGCCTCACATACACGACTTGACGGCAACGTTATCTGGAGCATCCATATTCTCCAAAATCGACTTGGTTAAAGCATATAACCAAATCCCCATGGCAACGGAAGATATTCCGAAAACGGCTATCATTACGCCTTTCGGACTTTTTGAATTCCTACGTATGCCATTCGGCCTCCGGAATGCGGCCCAAACATTCCAACGCTTCATCAACGAAGTATTTCGCGGTCTCGACTTTGTATACGCATACTTAGACGACTGCCTCATTGCCAGTCCAGATAAGGAAACTCACCTTAGACACTTGGACTTGGCATTTGAAAGGTTACGCCAACATGGTGTTACCATCAATATACAGAAGTGTCAAATAGGCGTTGACTCACTCGATTTTCTGGGTCACACTATTGACTGTCAGGGCATTCGCCCACTGGCTACTTCGGTCGATCACTCTAAGAAAACGCGTTCTGGACGTCACGTTAGATTCCCAGAATACCTTCACACCTATTTCACATAACTGAGTGACACATCAATTTTTTATGTTGCGTCATTTAACACAAGTAAATGATATTTTTCCTATAACCGTACATAAAATTAAATTAGATGTATATTTTTTTTCCCGATATTTTGAACTTTACATTATTTTACTGTATAGTAGATGCATGTCATATTTTTTTGGTAAAAAAAACGCTTATTTGGTACATTTTTCTTGACAAGGTTCTCAGCATTCTTGTTTTCTTTTCCAGGTGCAACGGGCACTGGACAGGAAACAAACGAAGCACGGGATCCAACGAACAATACCGAGGAAGCTATGTACAGACACCCTATTAGCATAGGCAGACAGACCAGCAGGCTCTCGATCAAGCCGCTCGGAAGATTTTTTTTCACCCATCAGGGAACCATCGAGATTTTTTTACTTCCGGCTGGTCATGTCTTAGGGTCCTCACAAACCCACTAGGGGGGGAGTGAGCTGTAGCGGTAAATAATTCCCCAAAATTATTAACCACAGCAATCATCACTCAACATTGGATGCTGACCATCACTGTTTAAGTCGACTTGTTTAGCTGAAGGCTTACGGTCAAGCATCCCCGCCATTTGGTGCTTCGTCGTGTCACGTGCGTGCACGATTACTAGCTAGCTAAGCATTCACCTCTACCCGCGATTTTGTCCCGAAATATAATACGTACTTTGGACGACAAAATCTGGTCTTTTGCTTTACCATTTGGTACTCGAAGAACGAACACTATAGTGGTTGTTGGTATAAGATCTTGCGTTAGTATAATCCGTACAACTCGCGAACGTCGATACCCGCAGCCCCTAAAACAGGAAATCAACCAACAACCCAAAGAGGGATGAATTTAGGAATTTGTATTTGGCGGAATTATTTGTAATTCATACTATAAATATTAAGAGACAACAGAAATTATTTAAACAATACAATAATAGAAATTGTCAATCACCACATATATGCATTTGTGACAATCGAAGTCCAAGTATATTCTCAATAAAATAAAACTGAAATTACGCCTTCAAGAATAAAAGAGAAGAAAAACGTTATCCGTAGATCTGAGCTCACTAGTGTGTATGACTAACCAGTGTGATCGAAGTAATACGGTTACCAAAGGAGGGAGAGATTGACTACACTCTTTTTCTGTGTGCGGTTCATCCAATTTACTTGCTGCCGCAAATGCGAGTAAATTTATAAGTCCAGTTGGATGTAACATCAGTAGGGTACTTATCCAGTTTCGACTGGCTTATATTGCGTGTGATGCTGTATTGCGTTACGAGCTTAGCTGGATGGGAGCATCTCTTTATTACTCCTTTGATCCTCTTTCCAATCTTCTGTAATACTGCTTCTCCTTTGTATGGGAGGCAAATGAACACTTTCTTTTCAACTGCTGGATACTTAACTTTCTCATCTCTTTCTTTGCTTTACTATAAGATAAATCCCTTCGGATGCCCGTTTTCTTTAAGGTATTTTTCAAAAAAGCTTAATTCTTCTTCTACCTTGTTAAGCGAACATAACTTCATGGCCCTGTCGTAAAGTGTCCTTACTAATCCCTGCTTATGACTTATGGGGCGAAAGCTGTTGCAGCTTCTGTGCAGCCAAGCTGGTGACACTATACAGCACTACATGCTCTATAAGCCAATCGAAACTGGATAAGTACCCTGCTGATGTTACCCCCAACTGCATTTATAAATTTATGTGCACCTGCGGCAGCAAGTACATTAGAAGGTCAGAAAGAAGGGCTTCTATCCGGTTTTCAGACAATATTCTAGGAAACTTATGTCTGAAAGGAAGCACATATTCCCAAAGTGCAATTATTAGACACCTTTTGGATACGGGTCATTTTGTCGAGAATTCCAAATCCTTCAAAATATTAAACATACAAAGGACAGCGAATTCGCTACGATTTACTGCCGGAGTAATTGCAATCAAATGTTTCATACCAAACTTGTGAACATAGAAAAAGAGCTGTCAATCTCTCACTCTCTTGGTAACCGTATTACTGGCTAGTCATACACATTAGTGAGCTTACCTCCCTTAAAAAGTTTTCAATTTGATGAAATTTAACCTTCTTGAGTTGCCATGTTGATGTACGAGCTAACACTGTTTATTAGAGTTTTCTGTTTCCTCTCAATCCCTTCTTTCTTTTTCATATTTTGATAACATATAAACTGATGGTAACTTGAACTGAAAGTTGTAATACTTATTCATCTTATAATATTTTCCTTATTATCTTCGAACATTGAAGTACGAAATGTTATTATTTATAACCATTATAATTTCAGGCAGTGGTGTGCAGCTGATGAAAACCTGTGAAATAGAATGATATCATTTTATACTGCATATCTGGTCTTTCTTTCTCTATCGAAATTTATCAAGGGAACCAAATGTATGAAAATATCTTCAACAGCAAAACAACATATCACTGTCAACATTTAAGTAGTACACAATAGTAAAGGAAGCATTGGGAACCGGATTCATTCAAAAACAACGACAATTAATAAAGATTATATCTAAAGAAGGCGTTCAAGTTTTAGAATGTTAGTACACAGGTCAGGGGTAAATGATTATAATTACTAAATCAGTTGAGATATTCAAATAAATATTAGTAGTATAGTCACATCTTTTCAGTTCCCCCCTCTTCTCTGAAACTGTTCACCATATTATGTACAAATGAGCTTTGGTTGTTGTGTTATTAACTGTCTTGTATTGACACCTCTTGTTTCACAACTGCACTAATTACTATTAAATGCTCTATGAATTGAAATAATTTTGAAGTTTGTAGCATATTTAAATTTGCTACTAATTAGTGTCATTTTTAGACTGTTAGCGGCTGAAGGAAAGCCATGAAATAAAATGGTCTTTTAGGAGATGAAGGGATGTTGACATTTATGCAAATTACTATGTATGCAATGCAAGTTCTTATGCCTCATCCCTCATAGTATTTGTTTTGATTAGATCCAAGGCAAATCGAAACACCAAACTGATCACCCAAAATACGAGATAGGGATCTTACATGAACGACTGAACATTACACAACGACGTGCCAGATGGTGTGGATGCTTGACAGAGAACTTTTGACTTAACTAGTCCAGTTGAACAGTGGAGGTTAGCATCCAGTATTGTGTGAAGAATACTGTAGGCTAATAATTTCGGGAAATTATTTACTTTCACGCGCACTTCTCATCCTGTGAATATATCTCTTCTTGCTTTGTTCAGAGAATTTTTGTTGCTTTCCAACATGCCATCGCTCACTTTTTCTTTATTTTCTACAATAAATGGGATGAGTTTAATTGTCTTGATTAGAATCTTCTGAAGCAACTACACCCTTCGCATATTCTGTCGTCCCGTCGCAGTTATTCCACATCTTGGTAATCAGTCGGGTAGAAAATATAACTTTTAGTTGGCAACTAGCTATTTTCTCATATTTATAAAACACAAAATAATTGAGCAAAGGATATTCTTTTCGACAATTTCCTCCTCGTCTGGCTCTACAATTACATATATGTCTATATACTAGAATATTCTAGATTAGTAGTCAATAACAATATTAGTGTTTTTGAAATAATATCAATTTGTAAAGTAAGATCAATAAAATTACAGTTCATTAAAGATGCTTAAATAATAATAATAAAGATATAGTAGCAAATAGAATATCAACTAAAATTAGGAAAATTCCACAAAAATTCAGGATCATATAAACCTAGGTGACCAAGGTAAGGATAATGTCTGAACTAACTTCTTTTGGACGCACAAATTAGGCTTCTTCACATGGATTCCCGCAGCCTCAGCAATATTAAGTAGTCGAACTCTTAAGGCAAAATTGAGATTTTTTGGTATGTGGTAAATAACCCTGAAAGCCCGGTTAATATCAATCTTGTGTTCTGTATGCACAAGATGAAACAGAATAGATTCTTTTCGCCCTTTGCTTAACTACTAAGCAGGGTGATGTTTGGAAATCCAACGAAAAACACGCCTAGTTGTAAGGCCTATGTAACTGGCTCCACAGGAGCAGTTAAATTGGTAGATACACATGGAAGAGGTGAAATTAGGCAGTTTATCTTTTACTCCCGAACACAAAAGATGAGTGGTTTTGAAGACAGCGTAATTCGGTAGCAAGGAATGCTCTTTTTACCGCTCCTAATTCTCTGTGTCAGTTTCTCGCTGATGTTGTCCCCAAGGAACTGCATTTGTAAGAATAAAGCCCTTTTAAGAACTGTTGGTACCTTGGGTTGCTTTGATTTTAGATTCATATTCTTATCAATAAACTTTTCTGGATAAACATTTTCACTCAGCAACCGTTTAATATTATTAAGTTCTTCATCAAGACAATCATCCAAGCAGATTGCTCTTGCTCTGTGGACCAAGCACTTTATCAGATTTCGTTTGTATTTTAAGGGCACGAAGCTGA
This sequence comes from Trichobilharzia szidati, assembly GCA_944472155.2. Classification (NCBI taxonomy): domain Eukaryota; kingdom Metazoa; phylum Platyhelminthes; class Trematoda; order Strigeidida; family Schistosomatidae; genus Trichobilharzia; species Trichobilharzia szidati. The sequence goes on from OX235271.1 coordinate 40,408,980, forward strand.
AAAATGAGTATACTGACAGTCAGTTGATGTAGGTTTTATATATACACTTCTTCTTATTGTGCCATCCTCTTTTATGGCCATAATGACGTCTAGAAATGAAACACTAGAATCTTTTTCTTTCTCAATAGTAAAATTTATTGCAGGATGAACCTCGTTAAATTTATCCAGGAAGATTTTTGCTTCCTTCTCATTTTTCATAATCAAACATGCATCATCCATGTACCGACAATAGAATTCAAGTTCACCAATAACATCCTTCAAAGGCCCATTTTCTAGTTTCGCAAAGAAAATGTTGGCTAGAATGATTTCTACTGGTGACCCCATAGCCACACCGTTGATTCGTCTATATAGTTCCTTATTATATAAAAAGCGGACATTCATTGTGCATTTCAAGAGAAGCTCTTGCATAAAAGATATAGGAATGCCAACATCAATGTTTCGTCTTATGAGTTCTTCGCATACAAAGTCCACTGTTTCCATAAGTGGTACATTGGTGTATAAGGAAGATACGTCAGATGATATCATGAATTTATTGTCAACATGTTCCATCTACTGGAACATGTTTTAAACTTCTCATTGTGTAAGAATAAGAAATACTTCGTAGCATTCAATGCATACCACAGTAGTGATCATGCAAAAATGTCCAATTAAGTTCCAACCATTTCCATGTGCGTCGGTGGCACAGTGGTTAGGACTCTCGCCGACCATGCACATGGTCCGGGGTTCGATTCTCTGCCGACGTACACCTGATATCTATGGTCGGCCTGCGAAATTGGGTTCGCAAAGTTAACTTTTCCACTCACTTCACTGTGTTTTATAGGCGATTAAATTTAAGTATCCTGATTTAAGAATACTCTTATGTACCAATATTATTGCACTGACACCAAGAAATTAAACTTTTATCATTCTTTATGATAGATAATTCAGTTGGTATACCGCTCTGGTTTATGAAGATTTTGTTGTTATGAATGTTCTTATGAAACAGTGTACCTAGTGGCCTATTATAAATTGTCAAATTCTCGTATGCCATATATCTGATATAGGCGTGAGGCAATGCATCTTTACTACTTGAACGGTGTCCATAAATATAACACAGAGCTTAACATCATAAGTTAAGGAAGAGTGACACATGCTGATCAGTAGATAAGCAGTGGAGAAAAATGTAAGTGGCTTCTGTTTGTAGATTAAATATATTCGAACAAAGCAATAAGAAGATGTAATTTGTCTGAATCGTGTAGTGCATTTGTGCGCACAACACATTTTGAACAATTTGATCATATACAGACTTGTCATAGGAATATATATGAAATTAATAAAGAGTTAAGAGGTGAAAAAATAGACTCAGGTCAAGTTTACGGCTTGATGGATCAGTAAAACGATCTATTTATAGAAAACTTACCAGGACAGGAGAGTATCTTAATTATCACAGTTTCTGCCCTGTTCGGTACAAAAGAGCTTTAGAAAGTTATCTCTTCAGGAGAATCCAACGAATATGCAATGAAGGCACACGTGGTGAGGAAGAAAAAAAGTTGACGCAAACTCTGGTTGATAACAATTATCCAGACAAGTTCATCAGGAGATATAAAGTGGTCAGAACACCAAGACCCACTCTCCAACTCGCCCCTAAGAAAGACATGTACATCAAGCTAACCTATATGGGGGATTATAGCAGTTTGATAACTAGACAAAGATTGAACGCTGCTGTTAAAAAGACTTTATGCGACTGATATATCATAATAATTGAGAATGTGAAGCCAGTATATCCATCTAAGCCCTCTGAACATGCGAAAAATGATGTTATATCCCACTGTATTTACCGATTTGAATGTAAGTGTGGTCATATATACTTAGGGAGGACTCACCGGTCTCTGAAAGTAAGGACTGGCTTCACAGCATAATCCTAAATGGCTTCAGAAACAAATAGAATCCCTAGACGCCATTCATGGTGAGAACAGATGACCAGTCTCCTCTTTTGCGAAACATATTATAGAGATGGGACAAAAACTGACGTTTATACATCTTTTAAACCTATCTTTAAAAAGTGTTTGGGGCATATCCTAAAGTTTTTGGAAGCCCTAGCAATTAGAAAGTGTAATCCACCTTTATGCGATCAAAGCAATAGTTTGTCATCGCAGTAAACCTTCCTTGGTAAACTTTATCTTGATACCATCCTGGGTAGACGTGTAACAACAGAAGACGAGGGTCAGGCAACAGATCGTTTATTAAGGAAAATCAACACATATTTATAGATTTTAATGTACATTATTGTAGATTATTGTTAGTAGAAAATACAGTCTTTTGATTGGTTGTTTCTCACAGAAAGTTAACCTTGCATCTCTTTGTGGCTGTGTCAGATCATCCATATGCTAACTGTCTCCGCCTACACAAAGCCTTTGTTCTCATTTTCTCACCACCACTATTGGGGAGATAAACATTGACGTCAATTACTATCTACCCAATTTGGCTAGCAGCCAGCTCTCACAACAGATGTACTATTTAGCTCTGTTATTTGGTTTAGTGATCTTCATTGTTACTTTGACCTTGAATATTTCCTTTAAACTTGGCCTAAATTTATTTTCTCACTTCTTAACTCTTTATTGATTTCATACATATTCCTATGACAAGTCCGTGTGTGATCAGATTGTTCGAAATGTGTTGTGAGCGCAAATGCATTACACGATTCAGACAAATTACGTCTTCTTATTGCTTTTTCTAAATTCATAAAGAGAGCTATTTGTTTTAAACTATTAATATTGGTTTTGGCAGCTGAATATATAGACATGAGTTCAGATTTTGAAAAATCACTATTTGTTGAATATTCGCTCCGTTTATTACTACCTTCTTTATGCGTTTCCTCTGCTTCATGCTTAGATGTGTTTTCTACATGGCCGTAAACCACCTCTTTCTAGAAAACACTTATGACAAAAACACTATATATATATATATATATATAAACCATATTTAATACTTACAAAGAAAAGTTCATATAAAATGATCATAATAATCCCAGTTGGGGAAAATGTTTCGTAAGCGAGTGATTCGATTCGTTCACAAAGTGGGATGGGAGGTCTTTCTTAAATTAACAAGGAAACGTGGGAAACAGAAGAAAACAGTCCATTGAAAGATGGAATAAGTGGAAAAACGAGGACAATAGTGAATAGCTGAACGATGAGATAAGTGCAAAATGGTATGAAACGTGGGAAAAATGCTGCAGCGAATAACTTTCTATTATTGAACTATGTAAATTTGTGTTGTTATTTATTTCTCACTATTGTAAATACATAACAAAAGTAATTTTGTTGCATTTAAGGTTCCTATTTCTATAATTTCTTCGATATAGTCTGCTTTTCCAGTATCCAGCTGATTGAAAATGTAATTACAAATTTTAATTACATATTATAGCACAAACTGGAAGATATGCAAGCGAAAAGCAACAAGTTGGCAGAAGAAGTATCAAAGATAAGACTTCAGGTGAACATAGAGAAAACAGAGGTGATGAAGATCCTGGGCAACACCACCAACAGCAACAACAACAATCAGCATAAATGGGAGGAACCTGAAAGAAACAACCTCCTACCTGGGAGGCATCGTTTCAACTACAGGCGGAACTGATGAGGATATCAAAGCAAGGATCGGGAAAGCAAGACAAACTTTCATCACTCTCAAGTCTGTGTGGAGGTCAACAGCACTCAGCATCAAAATCAGAATAAGATCCGGATTTTCAACTCCAATGTCAAGTCACTGTTGCTCACTACACGGATCAGAGACTTGCACTGCGCGTCATAAAGAGCATCTCAAACAAACTACAGACCTTCATTAACAGTTTGTCTTCGCTCAATACTCAAGATCAGATGGCCGGCCAGAAAAGATCAGCAACAGATATCTCTGGCAGTGAGCGAACCAACTCAGCTGGAACCGATTGTGAAACAAATAGTCAGGAAGAAATGGAGATGGATTGGTCATACTCAAGTGAAATCACTAGACAAGCCATTGCTCGATTGGAACCTGAAAAGGAAGCGGCGAGTTGGTCGTCAGTGCAAGGGTGACTTGGAGGAGGTCATGTGAAGAGGAGATGAAAACGTGTAGGCAGACTTGGAGCCAGGTGAAGACTCTAGCAGAGAACCGAACGCAGTGGAGACGCACGGCTGAAGCCCTATGTTCCTCTAGGAATTAACGGAAACAATAATGATAATAATAATTATAGCACATCCAAAGGATATTAGAAACGATGGACCCAAACTGTTGCAGTAGGCTGCCTATCCTTCTATAGGGACTTATTTTAACGGTAACATAGGGCACAACGATTGCCTTAAGCTGCAGACTGAACCAGTATACACTTGCAAAATGATTACTATAGCCATTGAAGTGTTGGAATAGGGTAACGATGCCGAGATGGACTTGTATAAAAAACACTAGCATAGTACGGCGTAAAAGCTGAGTCGCTTAAATTTATGACAATGTACTTTGGAAGGCTGGCAGTGTTCACAGAGTTCACTTTTGTACATCATGATTAATAAAGAATAAGGAGCTCTTAATATGTAGGCCACAACAGAGGAGCTATGACATATTGCGGTTATCATACATCAAAGCTATTACACCAGTGAGGTAATTGAAGGTGTGGTTGGGCCCAAACGCTATAAATTTCAATAAAAGTTATTTACAGAACTGATTGACTGATTGTGTAGGTAATGTTTTTCTCCACTGGTTAATTTGTTGAATTGAATTTTAGAGCTTATTGGAACAAATTTCGTTATTGCCTGTGGGATGTTGAAAGACAGACAACTAGCAGGAGCTAAAGTAGAATAGCCGAACAGGTTACTACAGGAGTGTCGTAAGGAGCACCTATGAACTGCATGCTTACAACATCAGAAATTGTTGTCTGCGTAAACTGTTCGTAAAAGAGATAAACAAATTATGAGTCAGTCTGAACAAACAATAATGTTTTCAATAATTTCTCTTCACGTTCTTACAATTATAAAATATAATATTCCTTGTCGTTACAATAATCGCCAGTTATGTGGCGGATACACATTTTAACGTCGAAATAACAGATTAGTTATGGAGTGTTAAGATAAATAGTAGTATTTGTGTGACAGACGTGCTAGGCGGAAGTCGATCACAAAATATTTTGAAATGGGAGACAATGGTGGTGGTTAGTCATAATAGATTCGTAAAGTGTGGAGTAGGAAAAAGTGACAAGTCAGTTCAAGGTTATAAAAAGTGTCAGGTGAGTGGCTAGTACAAAGTAGTATATATTGAGGAGGAGATCGTATGACTGCAACAAGAGGGTCACCATGAAATAAAACAGGTGGAGGCATATATTGAGAAAAGAGATAATATTCATTATAATACAAGTTTTTGTATTTCAAAATGAATGAAAAACAAAACAGTATTGTTTTTTACTAACACTTCGCTATTTAATGCTGCTAATACCTTTATCAAAGTATTATTGAAGCAGAATTTATAAAATCCACTCAGCATATATTATTATTATTGTTTCCTTTAATTCCTAGAGGAACATATAGCTTCAGCTGTGCGTCTCCATTGCGTTCGGTTCTCTGCTAGAATCTTCACCTGGCTCCAAATCTGCCCACACGTTTTCATCTCCTCTTCACATCACCTCCTCCAAGTCACCCCACCTTCGAACTGACGACCAACTCACCGCTTCCCTTTCGGGTTCCACTCGAGCAACGGCTTGTCTAGTGATGTCACTTGATGGTTTCCTCAGAGTATGGCCAGCCAATCCATCTCCATTTCTTCCTGTATATTTGTTTCACAATCGGTTCTTGCAGTGTTGGTTCGCTCATTGCCAGAGATCTCTGTTGCTGATCTTTTCTGGCCATCTGATCCTGAGTATTGAGCGAAGACAACTGTTGATGAAGGTCTGTAGTTTGTCTGAGTGCTCTTTATGACACGCAGTGCAAGTCTCTGATCCGAATAGTGAGTAGCACTGACTTCACATTGGAGTTGAAGATCCGGATCTTAATTTTGATGCTGAGTGCTGTTGACTTCCACACAGACTTGACGTGAGTAGTGAAAGCTTGTCTTGCTTTTCCGATTCTTGCTTTGATATCCTCGTCAGTTCCATTCGCCTGTAGTTGAAACGATGCTTTCCAGGTAGGTAGGTAAAAGAGGTTGTTTCTTTCAGGTTCCTCCCATTTATGCTGATTGTGGTCTGTTGTTGTTCTTGTCCAGGGATCTTGATTACCTCTGTTTTCTCTATGTTCACCTGAAGTCCTATCAGCATATATATGACAACGTAAACATTGTTCC
>OX235271.1:40415752-40458872 GCA_944472155.2 Trichobilharzia szidati
TCCGGCGAGCTCCGATTATGATGAGGAGCGAAATCTACTCAAACACAAACTAACAAGAAGCCTTCGCAACGACCGTCAGCGACAAAGGCGAAAGGGATGAAAAAGGTATCGGCAATCGGTAGCACCAGATAACTATTTGAACTCACCAGGGAAACAGCTGGGAAAAGGTAGATGATAAGGGAAACAATCTCTGAGAAAAATGACACCCTAATTAGCTCTCAGAGAAGACGACTAGAACGCTTGAAAGAACACTTTGAGGAGCATTTTAATTGGCCTACAGCAACACTCAATTTATCGAACATCCAACACCTCCCTGAATGGGATATAGACACAGGTCCTCCGTCCCTAACTGAGGTTACTGAGGCCGTCACTAGTCTGAAACGAAGAAAAGCTGTGGGAGCTGATGTAATGACTCCAGATTTGTTTAAGCACGGTGGAGACAGTTTACGGTCTGCGTTAACTAAGCTAATACCAGTGTAACAACAGAAGACAAGGGCCAGGCAACAGAACGTTTATTATCGAAAATCAACACGTATTTATAGATTTTGATGTACATTATTGTAGGCTAATGTTAGTAGAAAGTACAGTCTGCTGATTGGTTGTTTCTCACACAAAGTTAACCTTGCATCTCTTGTGGCTGTGTCAGTTCATCTATATGTTAACTGTATCCGCCTGTCCATCTTGACTTTGACCTCAATTACTGTCAACCAGTTGGCTAGTAGACAGCTCTCACCACACTCGTCCCCCCGTCCAAATAGTTTGGACTGAAGTCGGCTTGATCTTCTTGGTGCTGGCGTCATCGTTGGCTTGTCTCGCCTCTATCCATTGCTGGAGCTCGCCGATGTTCACCCGCTTCTCTCTGCTTGCATTTTTGATGGTATATACGTGCTCCCGTCTCACGGTGACCGTGTACGGTCCTTCCCACTTTGGTAGCAGTTAACGCGACCCTGGCACGTATCCGCCGGTGTTTCGTCTATCTCTAAGTTTGACTTGATCTCCGACCTCGAATGCGGGGTACTTCTCCTTTACCCTCAGTTTGGCTTTCACAGCGTCCACTTTCTGCTTTCGTTTTACGTTGTTGATGAAAGACGCTATAGTCAGTTTCAAGGTCATGATGGGTTCCTGCGTCTACTGGTTATATGTTTTCGTGAATTCGTTTTCCATTGAATTTTAAAGGTTTTTTTGAACGTTCTGCTTGTTTTGGAGTATGTAGGTCAGTTTTCTGTCACTGTATGCTACTAGTAAGGTTGTTTTTAGGCAGAAGTTCCCACTTATTATGTTGGTAGTTAAGGATTATGGTAAACCTGCAATCATTGAGCTAATTCACGTGCACTATGATAGTATAGTAACACTATTTAATAAATGAACTCCCTAACTGGTTTTCCATTGTTTGATAATGTGATTGAACCAGAACTGTGGGATTGTTTTATCCGCATGACCGGCTGTAATTCATCACCTTGTTCTTCTTAATAAGCATTATCGAAGAATAGGTTAGAATAAGTTTAGAATTGTTGTAAGCCTGGGGTGATTACGGTATAGGCAATAAATCGTATTAGTCGCCGTTACTCGCGATATGCTATGAACTAGAAATCTTCGGCTGATAAAACGCATTACATAAGGCACAGATCGGTGTAATTTGTAACTGACTTGCCAAGCGCTCTCATCAGGAAACAATCAACCAAAGTATGCTTTAAACTGTCGCTCTCAGGCATTTGAAGGGAAAGGAAGTGTAACACAGTATCGACATAGATGTTTATATTGTGAATACAAATGGAAACAATAAGGTAATGCAAATATTTTCACAAAAATGATCGATTAACAGGGGCACGTCGTAATCTCAAAGTTGTTTGCGGTTCATTTGCTAGCAAAGTGTCCAACCTTCTTGTGAACTCTGCTACTTCCCGCAGTGCACCATCCGGATTTCTTTGGTTCAGAATGTTGAGACGACGTATTCCATAGGACCGGATGGATCCTTTTTACTGGAATCAACCCGATACCATGTGTTGGATTCCTTTCAAAGAAATAATGAACAACTTAGTTAGTACCTTCATAAATGCATCTAAAGCTTCCTTAAATTGCATCCATGTATAAAATACACAGCAAAGCATTATCCTTTGGAATGTAGCTGTTACATCACACAATATAGATGACACATTCCGTGAAGTAGACGCAGTAGGAGTACTTTGCAACATCATTTAATGGTTCTAACAATTCCTAACGTGCACAACACAATGATTTCAAGTAAATGAACAGTTGTATGCATTTCATTGCTTATATACCACTTTTGTGACATAGGAAATTTACTTTATTTATGTTGACCTAGTATGTGCAATTCCCACAGGTCACTAAACTGAAAACTTAAAAAAGTAGATCACTTAATACATACATATATCTACATGTCCAAAATTAGACACATTATACGTTTAGCAATTTTTATTGAATTCTATTCCCATAGTAACAAAAAATGCATACATCCTATTTTGGACTTAAAATAAATGCATCAAAATTATTGTTAACTTATATTCACTTACTAGACATTCCCATATATCTCAATGTACTTTAAATACTACAAATGCATCCAAATAGCGTGTGACTATCACACTACACTCACACCAAAAAAATTAACACGCCGTTATATTATGGTAAGTTAAGACTGACTTTAAACTGACTGTAACTTTCCGTGTCAAAATAAAGAGACTGCCATTTTTACTTATATTTTAGACCAATAAGAAGCCAGCTAGCCAACAGCCAATCAAAATCTGCCTATATCGCTTTTCGATGTTGATGGCTTCTTTCCGCTCCGTCCGCCATCTCGTCATACTCCAATGCTGATGGAGGGGCCAGGTCTTGTTATGTATCGGTAGTCGTGGTTTCCTCCCATACATCAACTGAAACGGTGCTTTCTTCGTCGTTTCTTGCGTGGACGCACGATGTGCTAGCAGAATCAGTGGAAGCTCTGTCTCCCAGTTACCGCCCTTTGTGGCCAGCCACTATTTCAGGGTGCGGTTATTTCTCTCCGTCAGGCCGTTTGTTTGTGGATGATATGGCGTTGTTCTAATTTTCTTGATACCTAACTCTTGCAGCCGGACTTTAAACTCTTCACTTTCAAAACACGGACCTTGGTCTGTCAATATCGCTTTTGGCACACCGTGATTTGCAACGATATGTCGCACCACTGCTTCTGTGACCGTTTTTGCGCGTTGATCAGGGATCGCGACTGCGTCTAGCCATCGTGTGGCATGTTCTGTCATGACCAGAAGATATTGATTGCCATTGTACGTTTGTGGAAAAGGTCCCATTACATCTACTGACCACAGGTCGCCTACTGCTGTCACTGGGATCGACTGCGGTGACGGTCGTATGTACTGATCACCTTTCATCAGCTGACATTGCGCACACGCTGTTACGTACTTCTCGACGTCTTCTCTCATACCTGGCCAGTAAATGCTTTTTCGCAGGAGATCGTTCGTTCTGGCAACACCTGTGTGAGCTAGTTGGTGGCATTCCTGTATCATCTCTTGGCGCAGACACTGAGGTATTACTGCTAAGCGGCTTCCGTCATCCTCCCGCCACGTCAACATTCCGCAGGCATTCAAGCTTAGCCGGTCTTTTTGTTTGAGTAGGAGATTTAGCTCACGGTTCGCTGTGGGCCGATTCACCTTTTTTTCGTTAGTTATCACTTGTATGACAGTTTTCAAGGTGTTGTCTTATCTTTGAATCTGGACAAGTCTTGCTGGGTCCTGCTCTAAGGCATTTACACCATATGCTATTTCCGGTAACTCTACATCTTCTGTTCCAGATAAAATATCCGGTAACACATTCTCTTCTCCTGGAACATGAGAGATCGTGAAATCGTACTCTTGCAGGCGCAGCATCCATCGTGACAACTTCCCACGTGGGTTTTTGGCGGTTCTCAGCCACTGCAACGGCTTATGATCAGTCTCTACGTGGAAGCGTTGACCCAGTAAATAGGGTCTCCATTTGTCTAGCGTCCACACAATCGCCAAACACTCCCTCTCGGTTGTTGAATACTTCTGTTCTGTGTGCGTTAAAACACGGCTGGCGTACTCGACGACTCCTTCACCCTGTCTGAGTACTGCACCTATTCCGTAATCGCTAGCGTCGGTAGACACTATGAATGGCTCTCCCGGTATCGGTAGTCGCAGCGTCATTCTCTGGTGATCCATCATCTGTTTGATGTGGTCAAATACTCTCTGCGAGTCTTCGGACCAGACAAACTTTGACTCGCCTAATAGCCGGTAGAGCGGGGCCGCTACTTTGTTGAAGCTTTTCACGAATCGACTGTAGAACGCCACTCTCCCCAAAAACTGTCTTAATTTCCTTTTCGAATTCGGGGGCTCAATGGACTTGATTGTTAAGATTTTTTCCGGCAGCGGTGTTATCTCACCATTTCCCACCTTATGACCCAAAAGCGTAACGTTCTTCTTAGCAATCTGAGATTTCTCCTTGTTGATGCATAGACCGAAATCTTCGATGCGTTTTAGAACTGACTCCACATGCTCTACGTGGTCAGTCTCGCTCGTACTGTATATCACTAGGTCATCTCCATAAACTTCGACGTTCCTCAAATTCTTAAGTAGCAACGTCATTAATCGTCTAAATGTAAACGGAGCACCTGCCAATCCAAAAGGCATGCGTTTGAACCGATATTGTTTTTATCCCACAAATAACGTCGTCTTATCTCTATCTCCTCTTTCTATTGGCAGTTGTCAGTACCCCGATCGCAGATCTAAGACTGTGAACAGCATCGCACTTTGTAAGTGATCTAAAGTTTCCGCTATTGTTGGCATTGCACACGGTTTCAGCTCTGTTATACTGTTCAATTGTCGGAAATCAACACAAAATCTGTATTTCCCGTTGCTTTTCTTCCCCAATAGCACTGGAGAACTATACGGGCTATCGGCTTCTTCAATAATGTCATCCCTCAACAACTCTTCAACCTGTCTTGCAACCTCGCTTTCTAAATGACACGCGACTCTTCGAGTAACAAATGGTCTCCCTTTCCCGCTTGTCACTGGAATTTCGTGCTTCACTTTATCACAGTAGCCGCACGGATCTCCCTCTCCAGTGAAAAGATGATCGTATTTGCTGAGTAACTTTGCTATGCTTCGGACTTTCGATGCCGCAATCTCTGCTACCTCACTATTCTCGTGCATGCTAAAACGCCCGTACTTCGTAATGACAACCCTTTTCTTCATGTTAATCACTGCATCCACTTCTCGCAAAAAGTCGGCCCCAAGGATTGTTCGGCGCAATTGAGGTACAACCAGGAATGGGAACGTCGCGCAATCCTCTCCAATTCTAACCCTGCAGTCTGAAACTCTCGCGATTCTTAACATGTGACCTCCTACTGTCTGCACTGTCAACGAACACGGTCTTATACTCTCACATAGACTCCTATCTACGAATGAGACTGCAGTCCCTGTGTCGATTAAACACACCAACTCGCGATCATTTACTCGTAACTTCGAATATATTGCCCCCTTCTCCATCGCCCCTATTACCTCAAGTCTCGGAACACAGGAAGAAGACACAGTTTATCCTTCAAAAATTCTTCTTTGTCGTCTCTCCGGGCAGCGGTCTCTCCAGTGCCCCAGTTTGCCATATGCGAAACACCGGTCTCTCCGCACACTCAGTCTCAGCGTGGCCACTTCACGTTGCAACTCTTCGATTTGTTTCTCACACTGCTCGGATTTCGGTGGCTCTACCGCTGCAACCGTCTTACTTAACAGTTGTCTGGTCACCTTCGCAAGCTCCCCGATGTCCAGTGGCTGTACGGCGTTAACCAGATGTAGCTGTTGGGATATGTGTTCTGGAACACTCTCCATAAACTGGGACGCCAACATTTGTGCCTCAGAATCTTCGTCCAGTGTTGGTAGAGCGTGACGAAGTAGGCTTGTCAAGGTCAACGCCAATACGAGAGGATCACCGTCAACTCCCAGGTTCACGGTGAGAAACTGCTGCATTGCCCGCTCTCTGCCCATCGGGCTATCAAACTCCTGCTTCAAGCGTTCAACTACTGACTTCCAAGTTGCTTGCCCCTCTGTTTGCCTCACACTATCATATGCTGCCTTCACCCGGCCTTTCAATAGTGTTCCCAGTACAACCGTCTTCGCTGATGGCTTTTGCACGCCATTCTACTCTGCAATAGCTTCGAAGTCCCTCAAGAAAATCCATATGTCTCCTTCTTCAAAAGCTGCAGGCCATTGGACTTTCATTTCGCGACAGTCAGCGACACCAAATGTAACAACAGAAGGCAAGGGGCTGGCAACCAAACGTTTATTACGGAAAATCATTACGTATTTACAGATTTTGATGTACATTATTGTAGGCTAATGGTAGTAGAAAATAGAGTCTGCTGATTGGTTGTTTCTCACACTGCGTTAATTTTGCATCTCTTGTGGCTGTGTCAGTTCATCTGTATGTTAACTGTATCCGCTTGTCCATCTTGACCTTGACCTCAATTACTGTCAACCAATTTGCTAGTAGACAGCTCTCACCACACCAGTAGTCTGGGAATCAGAAGAATTTCTGTCGGGTTGGTGTAAGTAATTGATTATCTTGATATACATGAAGGGAAACAAGTCTTCTTGTGATAATAACTGGAAGATGAGCTTGAGTTATATGGAAACTGGAGTTCTGGGCTCGATAATCATGCGAAGACAAAGCAGTTCGTGGGAGGCACCAACATGAGAAAACCAGGTAGGTCTTAGACCAGGAAGAGGGTGTATTGATCATATCTTCTTCCTTCCACAGATTCTGAAACATAAGCATAATAAGTGGCATGCAAAATTGTCATATTTCCTGACCTAATGGCGGCGCTCGTTACTAGTTTTCGCGAAACATGTGCGTCGACACTCGGATGCAGTATCTAGCACATCAACAGATCATGTGGTCTATGCATTTGGATGTAATCAAAATTCACAATTAGATCATCAATGATAGACGATCATTTACGGCAAACATGAGTAGCGCAGCAACAGATGTAAATCACTAATTACACTAACTAGTTTCCATTCTCTAACATTATTTGCAAATGAGGTCTAGCTACAGTAGATGAACTGCATAGACATGTTCAATGCATGAGTGTTCTAAACGTGCATAACAACATGTAAAATACCTCATGCTTCCGTAGTTCAACCGTTGAATAATCATCTCAATAATGTCTGGTAATGGATGCATCATGTGTGGTGAACCAAGGCGACTTGCCAATGAGACACAAATATTTATTCCTACTTTCAAGCGTTTGACTGAGCCCAAACGCAATGCATCTGAATACAATGGCTTTCGGAACAAAAGTGAATCACCGAAATTATTTTGAGACTTGGAAGACTCTGATTTATTTATTTTTCGTAGAGTTACCTCTCAGATACATAACATAAACACCAACTACTCCTCTCAATGATGGTTAACATGACTAAACATCATACTATCGATTACTTCAACTGCGAATGCAATGGTTATAGTGTTTATAGGCACTGGAAGGCTTTCGGTTTTGCTTACAAAGTTACACACGCAAACATGGCGAAAAGGCTCAAGCCTTGTTTAGCTTTGAATTCCCGGATAATAATTGAGACATGATACTGTGTGAATAATGGTATGTATCAATATGATGGGAAAACGGATTTTCGGCCAACAGAACAAAGATGACTATTGTCCCTATGCGTGCAAAATAGTTGAGATTACAAATAACTGGACGCTGTGGTTGGCTTAAGTGAAACATGTTTCGAAGTCTCCTCCTGGATTCCAAGTTTTCAAATGCCATTCCACTCGTGCCTACTGAATGAAGTAAAGAGAGGGAAAGTCGTCCTGGATGGACGTCCAGCATTACAGAAGAATAAGAAGAAGAAGAATAAGTGATTCGTTTTGACTCCATTTACCCAGATATGCAACTGATATTTACGTATATACAAACAAGTGTTGAGAAGGGTTAGTCAGCAGATGTCTTGGTATGGTAATGAAGCTCATCAACAACCTTGAGTAGAAGCAGGTTCGATGATTGAATGACACCGAATTCGTGAAATGTCGAGGTCAGTGTGCTTGACACGAAGGTGTGCATTGTGATCATTAGGCGATGTGGTACTCGAATTATTCCTCGAGAATTATGCTATCCTCATAAATCAATTCACAAAACGCTGTCTTCACTTTGTCTGGTAATCCGTGCGTATAATAGACACGGGTTATTTGACTTAGTCATCTCCGTGAGATTTAAGTCTGTATCATTCTTCGTTGAACCGTGTGCATGAAGTATGCTCTGTCGTATCTACAGCGAAGTCGATTTCCTGAACATATTCCTAATAACCTGAATCACATTGATGCATTGATGCTTGCTAGTGCGACCAGTCAACATGTGATGGAATTGAGTGTAAGACTGACAAATTGTGTATTAAACTCATGGAGTCCTCAAGGTTAGATGACTTAGATGATTTAGAGTATTGTAGACATGATGGCTACCATAATCCCAGTCTTATTCAAACAGCTGCTTATGGATTTTGATGAAATTCACGTTAACTGGAGTCGTGAGAATGTCTGGGAATTCTGTATCATTACTTTAAATTAGTTTTCTTGTCATCCTCAGAGTCTACGTTCTTCCACTCATCGGTAAAAATATTATCTATATCAAGTAACACAATTTCTACTATGTGATCCATGAGTATATTTGAAGTTATTACGCATTTGCCACCACCTCGTTTTCAAATCTGTAGATAGTCAAACGAATCTGACTTTGCTCTTGAAGTCTCGGATTATCTGATAAATAAATAAATAAATAGATAAATAAATAAATTTAGGAATTTGTTGTATTGCCTGACCATCTTCAGAGACTAGATTCCATGCACCCAACTATCCTAAATCTCATACCGTCACGTGAAAGAACTCGTCTGTTGTATTCACTTATAAAATCAAGAGTTAATCACTTTCCATTGCCATTCTACCTGTAATTGTAGTACAAACACCAATCGATAATTAGTATACTGGTAGATGTTGTGGCCTGATACATAGAAAAAAGTACACATAATGACGGAAAGATGTACTCTATATCTCAATAACAATATGCAACAATATGAGTTTCATCTATTCCAGTCTAAATAATTTCTGAATTTGTTTGTAGAGAAAGAAAGTCAGTCATATGTTGTTTACCATTCAAGCAAAGAAATATATTGACCGATACATAATTTCGTTGTGGGTTGTTCTACCAGAAATAAAGTTGGTTTCACTCATTTACACTTGGTATGTGTGTGGGTTGTACTACTGAATAACTATATGTATGTAGTGATGAGAGCCGTAATCACAACACCCGTATGCACATCTACCTGTGGTGCAATATGAAGGCGTAGTGCAAATGCACTCTATCCTCAGTGTGTAGACGCTGTTTTAATCGTAGTGTGACGGTTTATATATCCTGATTAGTAATAACACTTACATAGACGAAGTTTTTCTCATAGGGAACCTATACTGTATTATTATTATTATGGTTTTACTTTTGTGGCGGCCTAAAAACATATCAAATTATATGTTCACGGAAAAATAAGGAATTCAACCTTGAACCTTGAACCGCACGCAAGGAAGAAATCGGTTGCTCTCTCTCCGGCGGCTCGCTCAGCACATCTGCCGACCAACTCTAACTCACACTGGTTGACATATCCCCATCAAGAGCTTTGCTCCTATCTGCTTTACTCTACGCGGAGACCTCCGACGGTTGACAGCTCTAAGGTGTAGTGGAGGATTTGTATAATCAAGAAAAGGACAATTACATTCCTATAATTTCGTACGTCTATAATTTACAGTTTACAATTTATTTAGGATAGTAGGCTATATGCCTGTGTTAATCCTTTCGATTTGTTACACACAGGAGGTCCAATCTCGCCTTGAATGAATCAACGGATGGCGCTGATACGACGTGTTCCGGTAGGGAGTTCCAATGGTTCACAATTCGATGGGAAAAACGGATCTCCAAACGCAGACGATTCGATCGTGGTTTTTGAACCTTGAGGTGATGTCCTCGCAATTGGTTGGTGCTAGAAGGAAGAAATAAATTAGATAAATTTGCTCCAAAATCATTTCTTAGGATACGGTATGCTAGTATTAGGTCACCCCTAAGTCGTCTGTATGACAGTGGAAATAAACCCAGTCAACTTAACCTCTCCTCATATGAGAGGGTTGAGAAACCCTTTATTAGCTTAGTTCCTACTCTTTGCACCCTTTTTAATAAGTCTATTTCGTATTTGAAACACGGGCTCGCTGCCTGGATCCCATATTCCAAATGAGGTCTGATATAAGTCGGATATAATATACGAAATATATCAGCGTCAAAGTTCGCAAAAGCCTTGCGTATGGCCCATAATATTCGAAAACCCTTAGTGGCTGCAGCTCTACAGTTTGTTGCTGTTTTCAAGTCATGCTGCACAACCACTCCTAAGTCCTTGTACTCAGTGACCACTGGGAGAGTAATGCCATTCATTGTGTAATTGTGCACGTGACTATGAGATACATGCATAACTACACTCTTGCTTAAGTTAATCTCCAAGGCCCAGTGCTTACACCAATCACTTAACAAGTTTAAATCTTCCTGCAAAGCAAGTTGATCACTGTCATCGTGTAAAGCCCTCCATATCTTGATGTCATCAGCAAACAGTAAGCAGGATGAGCTAACTACCGATGGAATCTCATTAACATAAATCAGGAAAAGAAGTGGGCCTAGAATTGTACCCTGAGGAACGCCACTCTTAACCGATTCCCATGTTGATAAAACCCCGTTAACTCGTACTCTTTGTCTTCTGTCCTTTAGAAAGTCTTGAATCCAGTCGGCAACCACTTTATTGATTCCCAGACTACCTAACTTTACTAGAAGACCTGAATGAGAAACCCTGTCAAACGCCTTGCTAAGGTCGATGAATATGGCATCCACCGGTATATTAGCATCAGCTGAGCTTGCCCAACTTTCTCTGGCCAAAAGAAGGTTGGTCAAGCAAGAATGACCTGCTCTAAAACCATGCTGTTCCACAGCGAAAAGTTTGTTCCCTTCAATGAAGTGAATGATAGCATCACGAATTATTCTTTCTAGTAGTTTAACAACAATACTGGTCAAAATAACAGGACGATAGTTCTGAACTAAGTTTCTAGATCCGGTTTTGAAGACCGGACTAATGATGGCATCTTTCCAGTCTCTTGGACATTTAGACTGGTCCAGAGACATATTGAAGATTACCGACAATGGCTCGGCTATGTTTTCAGCCAATGCTGTTAATATACGTGGGTGGAGTTCATCAGAGCCACTGGACTTACCAGGATTGAGCCTTAGAAGCCACTTTAGGACAGTATCCTTTCCAATGTATAAGGGTGCCATTTTCAAGTTACCTTCTGGAAAAGTTACAAAGCTGGTATCAATATTATCAGAGAATACTTGACTAAAGTGCTTGGACAAAGCCTCAGCCTTAGTCAAGTTATCCTCAGCCATGTTTGTCTGGTCATCTTCAAGCATAAGAGGTGGGATAGCATCACTCTTACGTGTTATTCTCTTGATATATGAGAAGAGTCTTTTTGGGCAGCCTGGTGAACTTTTGACTAACTGGGTTTCGTTAGCCCTCCTTGACTGGTGAATCAAAGTTTTACACTGGTTTCTGGTTTCACAGTATTTCAGCCGGAACTGCTGTAGCCCAGTAGAAACAAGGAGATTCCAGAACCTTTTTCTCCGTCTAAGGAGTGTTATAGCTTGTCTATTTATCCATGGTGGCCGGTTTGTTGGCCTTTTAAGAACTCTCAAGCGAATGAAATCAGTGGTAACCCTCTCAAGTGTATTCTTAAATCTATCCCATTCATCTTCAATGGATAATACCATGTTGACTGACCAGTCGGCAGTTGAAGCACGCTCCTTTATAGCGACTATGTCAGCATGCCAAACACTAGGTCGGGATTTAGGTTGAAAACTGACTAAATTGCCAACACTTAAGTTAAAATCTAACACCCCATGATCACTGTTTGCTAGAGGTGGATGAATAACTAGACCATCCACGTCATCGTCGTCATGAGTAAGCACTAAGTCCAGCAAGGAAGATCCTTGGGTGGAACCTAATCTTGTACTACCTAAGACATGTTGTGTCAGGGCATTTTCCATGGTAGTCAAGAGTAACCGACTGTCAAACTTATTAGTGGATCCTTGAGATGTGACAGCTACCCAGTCTATATGAGGTGCATTGAAATCACCTAGAATAAGACATCTACTGTGTTTACTCCACTGTTTGAGGTGATCTAAAATAAAGTCATCACACTGACAAAAGGGACTTCTATACAGAACTCCAATGAGTAAAGTGCCAGTTGCAAAGCTTACTTCACAGCTAATTACCTCACTTGTCCCACTGTCATGCGCTTCAGATTTCACGGAACGGACATGTAGGGAGTTGTTGATGTACAGAGCAACCCCGCCACCTCTACGACCCTTAACCCTGTCGCTGCGCAAGCAACTAAATCCGCATAGCTCAGGTGTGTCATCTAATCCAGAAACCAGCCATGTTTCAGTAATGGCCACAACACTTGGGCTAAGGTCTTCCACTAATACACCTAGCTCGTGAAATTTGTTCCCGATACTACGTATACTAGTGTACACTACCATCAGGCTTCCTATGCGGTCCGGCTTATCCACACAGGTCTTGGAAGCATACGTTTCAAAGACCTGACTATTTGAAAACCCACCAGTTTAAGGTTAGTCTCACCATTTTTACGTCTTGTTTCTAGCTGGGACAAAACTTCTTTTCGTTTAAGTCTGTCTTCAAGAGATAAATCAGGTCTGACTGAAATTCCTGACCCGGCAAGGTTGTGTACATTAGCCAGTAGATGATTCCGTTCATCAGGAGAACCTAAGACTACTTTAAGCAATCTACGCTGATTAGAACATTCATCATCTCTTTTGCCTATTCTAATCAGCTTTTTAATCGATACTCCAGGGAAATTCGCTGGGAGCATCTTCCTTATAATACTACTCAGTAACTTAAGGTCGTGATCGTGCCTTCTTACGAGATCAGATTCTTTGGACTCTTCTAAGTTTCCAACAATTATGTTCGAGTCTAAGGAGAGCTTATCGTGTTTAGCAGTGGCTACGTCTTTTCTCACCACTATTGATGCAGCCTGGCTACAGGTGACAGACGTTTGCCTACCATCAATATTACTATGTTTCTTCCGATTGCTTATTTTCGTTACCCACTGATCATCTGCCTGCAGTTGCTTCTCAGGGCTGCTGCAGTTTTTGATGGTACAATCGAGATCAGTGTCTGCACCAACTTCATGGTGAACTTCGCTTGCAGTGTTCTCTGGTGCTGAGATGCTGTTTGCAGCTTCCGTTTTGTCATTCTTTCGCTTGCTAAGACGCTTCGAACGCCTAGTAGGTTTTACTTCCGGGGTAACTGGGATAGTAACCGCCGGTGTGGTAATATTCATGATGGCACTTGCTGAGTCATCTTCAGACGGGCAGTCTGTGTCACTATTACTAGCCACGCTATCATCAGGAAGTTCCATAGCCTTAGACAGTAGTTCGTGAGCCTCCCTTATCAAAGTCATCTTTGGGGAGCAACACATTCTGCACATCCAGTGGGATGTTGGAGCACTACAACGTTTGTATGCAGCTGGACGTAATCCAGTACACATCTTATGATACCACTTTTTACAGTTATTACACTGTATTCCATCATCTACCAAAAAGTAACACTCCACCCTATTACATTTATGTGGTACTTTTGACATAATGAACTACTGGAACAGCCAAGACAATTTACCCAATATAGACTATATAAATGTTTAAAATCAAAACTTCACAGACAAAAGTCAAGTTAAAGTTTTTTTAATGTTCTTGAAGTGAATAACACAACAAAAACAGCGATTTGTCAAATACGTGAAAATACGTGAAAAAAGCACTCCCTTTTTCAAACAGCGCACGCGCGCGAATTTGTGTATTTTGTGACTAATATAGCTTTTCTTCAAATAACCTCAGTCCTTTTTGTGTATATTAACTTAAGTGAACTGAATATCTTATATACACGTATTTGTTAGTACCTGTTCTGTCCTTTTAATTGTGTGTATATACTTACTTAGCTGCTAGGTCCACCACACTTAATTGGTGAGCCGGTTTTGGAACACGGATTATTTTCACGTATCTATATACTTATTTTTGTTATTTTGTACTTTCATTGCAATTTTTGTCGGTGGTTTCATATTTGTATCCCCCTTTGTACCAATATTCTCACACCTATAATGTCGTCACATACTCAGCCCGGTATATCAACTGAACAGAGATATGGCAGCGAGGCACAGGCCACAATAAATGCCATATCTGATTTTCGGCTACCACAATACGGCTTTGCAGAGCCACGAATTTGGTTTGGAGTTATCGAGCCGTTGTTGGAAGCACGGGGTATTAATTCTCAGATAGCCAAATATGGCGTAGTGCTGGCAGAACTTCCTCCGCCAGTGTTAACGGAAATCAGTGATTTCATCGAAAATCCCCCGACGGAAAACCAATATGAAAAACTTAAAGCTCTTCTTATACAACGGACCAGTTTGTCAGACGAGAAAATGATCCAACAATTACTCACGGGCTGCGAGCTAGGAACGCGTAAACCATCCCAGCTCCTTAGACATGTGCGCCAGTTAATTGGAAACCATAAAGTTGACGATGTTGTGCTGAGACAAATGTGGTTGCAACGTTTACCCAGAAACGTTCAACAAATTTTAATCATCTCGGGAAAGTTGTATGATTTAGACTCACTAAGCGACATGGCAGATAGTATTGTTGATGTTTTATCAGATAACACCATAGGTCATATTGCATCTGACAGTGCAACACCATTTCAGTCCACACCTACGGCAGACACACCAATACTCGCCGCCATTGCAGACTTAGCGGCAAGGATTGACAAGCTGGAAACAAATAGATCTGATCGACGAGTCCAGAGGCGGAGTTCACGAGCAAGGTCACAATTACAACGACGATCTCTCTCCCGACAGCGTTCCCGCATGTCTTCTAGGGACAGTAATATATGTTGGTATCATAGGAAGTTTGGACGTCATGCCCTGAAATGTGTCAAACCGTGCATCTTTAGTGAAGAGAATCAGGCTCAGGGAAACGTCTCAGCCAGACAGTGATGGCGACAGCTGTTACTGGCAACCATTCAAGTCGCCTTTTCTACGTGAGGGACAAAACTACAGGCACATTATTCCTGGTAGACACAGGAGCCGAAGTTAGTGTAATACCTCTTTCACTCTCCAGGCGATCTTCTAGCACAGCTGCAAAACTTTCACTTCGAGCAGCTAACCAAACCAGCATACGGACTTACGGTGAACAATCACTTATTTTGGATCTTGGTTTACGTCGTCGATTTACATGGATATTCATAGTAGCTGACGTTCGTCATGCCATACTGGGTGCCGATTTTTTAAGCAATTTCAATCTGCTGGTTGATGTCAACAAGAAAAAGCTGATTGATTACTATACCCAGCTTCAAGTCCACGGAATCATCTCAAACTACTCTGTTTATAACATATGCATCGAAAAGCCAGATGACTGCATGTTTTCTGCATTACTGCATCGTTTCCCAAAAATTTTAAAGCCATCTTATAATATCGAAGATGTTCCTCATTCTGTCACGCATAAAACTGTCACAACTGGTCAACCCGTCAGAGCACGTCCTCGTCGACTACCACCCGACAAGTTAGCAGCAGCAAAAGCTGAATTCGAACACATGATGCAATTGGGCATCATCCGGCCATCCAACAGTCCCTGGTCCTCACCATTACATATGGTACCAAAAGCTGAGCATGATTGGTGACCGTGTGGGGATTACCGACGTTCGAATAACGCCACTGTCCCAGATCGTTATCCCATTCCCCACTTGCATGATTTCTCTCTAACACTGCAAGGTAAAACTATTTTCTCCAAAGTGGATTTAGTCAGAGCTTATCACCAGATACCGGTCGCTCCTGAGGACATCGAGAAGACAGCTATTATAACACCTTTTGGCTTGTTTGAATTCTTACGAATGCCTTTCGGGCTGAAAAACGCTGCACAAACTTTTCAGCGCTTCATGGACCAAGTCACGCGGAGCCTTGACTTTGTGTTCGTTTATATCGACGACGTACTAATTGCTATCAAGTCGGAAGAGGAACATAAGAATCATCTTAGCATTTTGTTTCAGCGTTTCGAACAGTATGGTGTCGCTATAAATCCTAAGAAGTGCATTTTCGGTGCCTCTTCTATTCAATTTCTGGGACACTACATAACTGCCGAGGGAATCAGGCCTACTGAGGAAAAGATAAATGCAATCAAAAACTTTCCCCAACCAGACTCTTTGAAGAAAGTCCGACAATTTTTGGGGATGTTTAATTTCTATCGACGTTTTATTCCTTCGTGTGCCTCTATCGTCCAACCTTTAACCGATCTCCTTAAAAGTGATCCTAAAAAATTCCAATGGTCGGAGCAAGCACACGAATCTTTCTGCAACGCTAAAGACGCTTTATCTAAAGTCGCTATGTTGTCTCACATCAACCCCGAAGCATCCCTTATCTTGTGCACAGATGCCTCCCAAGTAGCTGTGGGCGCGGTGTTACAGCAGAAGATTAATGGCGACGTTACCCCACTTGCTTTCTTTTCGAAGAGGTTATAACCGGCTCAGACACGTTACAGTACTTTTTGGAGAGAATTGTTGGCTATATACCTAGCAGTCAAACACTTCAGTTACTACAGGGTCGGCATTTCACTATTTTTACTGACCACAAACCTCTGTGCTATGCTTTCACCACTTCGCTGGATAAACACTCCCCAAGAGAAGCCAGACGGTTAGACTATATCTCCCAATTTTCAACTGACATACAGTACATCAAAGGGGACGCAAACGTGGTAGCTGATTCTCTTTCAAGAGGTGATATACACCAGCTTGAAACTTCAGTAGACGTCAGTCTTGACCGTATGGCTCAGTTACAAAGAGACGACGCAGAACTTCGAAATTGTCGCGGAAACTCTTCCTTACAGCTCAGGGACGTACCTATTCTCTTGTCAGATGCCACTATAGTTTGTGATGTATCTACCGGCACTAATCGTCCGTTTGTTCCTCTCCAATGCCGAAGAGATTTATTCGACCACTTACATTCGCTCTCTCACCCTGGAGTACATGCCACCGTCAGACTCATCAGCGAACGTTTTGTGTGGCCTAAAATGAACTCTGACATTCGGAGATGGGCACGAGAATGTCTCCAATGCCAACGCTCCAAAGTACACCGCCACACTATCACAACGCCAAAAACGTTTGATTTACCGGACAGAAGATTTCAGCACGTTCATATAGATATTGTAGGACCATTGCCGACGTCAAGAGGATATACACATATCCTGACAGCCACTGATAGATTTACTCGTTGGGCTATTGCATGCCCCCTGAACGATATATCTGCCGAAAATGTTGCTTTGGTTTTCCTCGACCGCTGGGTGTCAAATTACGATGTACCAACTACTATTACATCCGATCGAGGTGCTCAATTCCAATCGACGCTGTTTCGTGAACTGACGAGACTCCTGTGAGTGAAACATATCTCCACAACAGCCTACCATCCGGCAGCGAATGGTCTTGTGGAAAGATTTCACAGAAAACTGAAAAGCTCCCTGATGACACAGAATGATGCATCTAAATGGAGTGAATACTTACCTCTGATTTTACTTAGCATACGATCAACTGTTAAAGAGGACCTTGGTTGTACACCCGCACAACTAGTTTACGGCACTACTTTAACACTGCCAGGACAGCTAGTAGTCTCTCATGACTCTCAAAATGTGAATATTTCTGAGTTTTCTGATCAACTGACCAGACGAATGTCACAACTTCAACCAATATCTCCGAGACAATATTCCCGCAGAGAAAACCTGAGTAGCCATCTACAAACCTGTAAATTTGTCTTTATACGGATCGACAACGTCAGGAAAGGGCTACAACCTCCATATGAAGGCCCATACCCAGTAGTGCATCGCGCGGAAAAATATTTCACAGTCAGCAAAGAAGGTAAAAAGATGACGGTCTCCGTGGATAGACTCAAACCTTCTTACACAGATGGCGACGACATCCCAGCAGCGACTTCAGCAGACAAACAAGAAACCGCCAAAGCTCCAGAGGTGCCAACAATGCTACCTCCTCCTTGCATTACTCGTAGTGGCAGACAGGTTAATAAACCTGCCCGTTTTGTACACTTTACTGATTAATATCTTTAAGGTTGTAACAATTTTTTTTACGTATACATTATTGATTATTGTTGTTAATTATTGACTTACGTAGTTTATTTGTGTCAGATACGACATCATTTTTGTTCCGAAGCATTGCTATTT
Organism: Trichobilharzia szidati; assembly: GCA_944472155.2. Classification (NCBI taxonomy): domain Eukaryota; kingdom Metazoa; phylum Platyhelminthes; class Trematoda; order Strigeidida; family Schistosomatidae; genus Trichobilharzia; species Trichobilharzia szidati. Next base: position 40,434,126 of record OX235271.1, read on the forward strand.
TTTTTACTACCTCAGTACTGTATATGTGTATATATGTATTCACAACTATTCTCCCATAATTACTACTATATTGGTTAGCGTTTTAACGGACGTTATCTTTATTATTATTATTATTATTAGTGCCATTCAGTTTGATGCCATCGTTCCAATTAACATTGATCTCTTTCTCAATTTTGTTCTTTCATTTGTCATATAAACAGAGCTGATGTATACTCACCTGTGTTTATTTAAAGAATTTTTTTGTTTTGTGTGCGTGTTCCCTCTCCGTAATATGTATCCATTGTAGTCCCACCCACTTCCAGTTCAGAAGTCGGTGTCGAACTATTCACAAAAGCGTAGAAAAAATCTTTCCCATTTTTTCCCTATTCCCATATTGTCATGTAGCACTATAATTATTTTCTTCTCACCATTGTGCTGCAAATCGTCAATAGCAGTCCCTCCGGACTTCTAAGAGGGGGAGCCGTGTGGCGGCCTAAAAACATATCAAATTATATGTTCACGGAAAAATAAGGAATTCAACCTTGAACCTTGAACCGCACGCAAGGAAGAAATCGGTTGCTCTCTCTCCGGCTGCTCGCTCAGCACATCTGCCGACCAACTCTAACTCACACTGGTTGACATATCCCCATCAAGAGCTTTGCTCCTATCTGCTTTACTCTACGCGGAGACCTCCGACGGTTGACAGCTCTAAGGTGTAGTGGAGGATTTGTGTAATCAAGAAAAGGACAATTACATTCCTATAATTTCGTACGTCTATAATTTGTGTATTTTGTGACTTTTGTAGTGACCCGTTTTATTACTCATCATCGCAGTATACTTTCATTGTGTAATTGTACTTCGATTTGTTTATTGCTCTAAATCTTGCATGTTAACAATTGATACTTTTTGCACTCGCTCGATTTCTGAATTTTGATTGCTGCAATAATACACTGTCGTATTCCTTCGCAAGTGCCTTTTGAATTACGTTGTGGATGTCGAGTAATCACAACGTTAGGACACAAATATAAACGCGAAGAAGTACTAAGATATACGTGTATTCTAGTTCCGTCAAAATATAGCAGCAACACTATTATAGTTTTTCTTCAAATAACCTCAGTCCTTTTTGTGTATATTAACTTAAGTGAACTGAATATCTTATATATACGTATTTGTTAGTACCTGTTCTGTCCTTTTAATTGTGTGTATATACTTACTTAGCTGCTAGGTCCACCACACTTTGTTCTTCGTATGGAAGGGATTTTGAAATGAGCCTATTCAAGTTATTTCACCTGAAATTTAGAGGGAAACTGATCGAAGTTACGTCTGGTCACTTCTTATTTGTTAGCTTGAGCTACATTCGGTCTTCTGCGAAAAGACGTATCAAATATAGAGAATGATGATAGGATGAAACTGCTTCTGGATCACAGGATAAACTTCAATGAATTTTGTTGTTTCTTACTGTCGAGCAGCTCCCATTCAGACAGACTTCTACGTGCATCACAATTAGTCGTACACATTCAACCAGTATAATCAGTCCAATTTAAATACCAGGGGTTCTGTCGCTGTTCTCTGTTTATCGACAGAAATACTCCTAACAGTCACAAATGCTAATACGCTCATATATCACTTCTGAGATATGAAAGTAAGTGTCACAGTCAAGTCATATAGTGGTCTGTGTTTGTTGTCATTGCGTTTTTGAACTTCATGAAATCTGTTGTGTGGTACCGAATTCAAAGTTTCTTTCTCCGAATCGGGAAACTCTGCTCAACCCACATTTCGCTTTGACAAACCGACTTTTTAATCAAGATTGATGTTTAGATTACTGACCGACAATTCATAGTGTTGTAGACGACTAATGCTCTTCATGAAGCTTTATTTTCGTGAGCAGGACAGAGGGGCAGTGAAATGGAGAACATCTGGTCGATCAAACGTACTACCATTCATTCATCGTTCAGTGGATAGCGAAAGTCGCACAAACCGTTAAGTAGAAACTTCTCCTACTTCGTAACACGTACTCTCCTCCTGGATTGCTATCTTACCTACTTCATCTGAGTGGACAAAACAGATCGTATTGTTAATGCGCTGCATGCTTAAAAACATCTCATGTTCTACAAAAGTTTTCAGATTTGGTACTAAGCATCACAATGACCTGAGTGTCCTGTTTACTAACGTACAATGAGCAAATATTGTGGGTATCTGCGATTGGCTTTGACAGTTCCAATCATATCAGTACCTCAAACAATCCACTTTAGAAGAGTTCTCATTCAGTGGAACACATATACCTCTCCCTTTACATACAAAATGCGTAAATGCACAGTTGGTTCATTCCACAGATGCTATCAATGAGTTACAGTATTAAGATTCGTCTATAAATCCTGAAATCTGTGATACCTCATAGAAATTATTGGCCTCCGTCCAATAAACGATCCGTGGAAGTAGAGTAGTCGAAGTATATGGTATAAACTCCTGATCCTCACGAAATTTTCTCAAAAAATCTCACTCGACTGACAGCTCATTCTACAATACCTATATTCTGCATTTAAAAGAAACTGATAGGATGCCATGTCCACCTACAAAGTTTGAAGAATACAAGGAAAAATCGACTACACAGTGTTTCGTCGAAGTGCTTCGTTCAGAAATCACCACTAGACAAGAGATTGAAAGAAGAGGCGTACTCAGTGAAAAACGGATTTTGATAGTCTCATTCAAAACGATGTGTTTGGAACCATTAGGCGTTAATAATAATAATAATGAGACCCGCAATACCAGGTACAATGAAAGCCTTCCATATGCGTATCTGTTTTATAAACAACCATCCACATAGCATGACGTTATAGTGATGGTATGCGTGAGAGGGTGCAAAGTCTCTTATACCCGCTCGATGATCAGTCAAACGTCCAGTGGAAAACCGGTTTGTTCAAAATCCACATAAGTTGGAAGTCACCGGAGACCAATGATCAGTGTACAACTGTAACGTCTTTTTCATGATCTCTTAAAAAGCTTAGATATAAACGATCGATCCCGAAACCTATAAGTACGAGAACAAACTAGTTGATGAATAAGCCAGCTGTACGAGAAGTGAATTCTTACTCTGTCATTTCGTAATATAACGCCACCATAATCAATGCCTTCGATGAGTATTCACTCCACCTTTGCACAGTGGACCCCACCAGTAACTACTTCTCGCCATCTCAATCAAGATGAATATCAGCATTATGGGATTTCGTAGGAATTTGAACTGATTTCAATGCCTGTGTCTGGTATAAGACATTCAAATATATTACTGCAGTGCAATCAATGCAAAGCACCCTGATTTGAACATCTACTGTTTTTGAAAGTCTTGAGGCCAAATAAATGCAATGATGTGAAGTTTTCTGTAACCTTCATAAGAAATGAAATTGCCTCCTACTTGGCACACCACAATTTTCACTTGTTGTGTGAAAAAATGTTGTAGTGACTGAAGTTCACGTGTCGTCGTCGAAACACAGGAAACCAACCTGTGCATCCCACTCTTCAACTAGGCTAGACTTGCTTCATATACATTCAGTCACAAAGCACTCGAACGACAGCGAAAAGCCAGTTATTCGAGATGAAATCCATGGTATCACTTAACCATCAGGATGTCTAAAACTCAAAATTACCTCAACGATTCTGTCAGACAGCTATGAGGATCAGAGGATTTTCTACAACAGCACAACTACTGTTGAACAAAATTAGTTGACCAAAATCAACTGTAAGATATGGCTGAGAATCCAAATGGATATTCCCAACTAGGTGGCATCAAAACTCTGTCTGCAGGGTTCCTGCACCAAACACTTCCGACAGACAGTCAGTGGTTGGAATGGCTTTGACCTCACTCAGACAAAATTGCAGTTGTAAAACAACACACTAACGATATCATCAGATGACCACGAAGAGACGCATGGAAATTAGAGACAAAACAGCTTTGACAATAAATAATAAGGATTACGTCAACACGTGACATACCGACGTTAGAACATTGATGTAGATTCCTAGAGGGAAATGGACAGTAACTAAAACGTTTGTTGAGACACAAAAAGAATTATAAACGTTTTAATTACACGGTTTAGGAGATATTTATTTTCCTAACGATTATTCCATCACAGATATCCTTGAATATATTTCTGGCCGTCCTTGTTGATTGTTGACAAGAGTGATTTTAACTCACTGGTAATCGAAGTCTGCTGGCACTCAGTGATCCAAGTTAATGTCAAATTCATTTTCATAATGATCATGTTACCGAATTGCAGGTGTATCAGTTGATTGTAAAATAAAGGCAGTATTGACATGACTCAGGTAATTGAGTGAACAGCAGACAAATGCTTTGCCATCAGTGCATATGTTATTGAAGTTGTTTGATGAAAGTTTGGCCTTCTTGTGCTTGAAATTCACTATATGTTGAAAAATAACAAACTCGTGTAGCGAACTGAAGAGGTCGGCCAATGTGATATTCCAGTTTACTGTTGAACGTCAACAGTATATCTGGTAAGTTAACTTTAGACATTCGGCCGATGAATTTCGAAAAGGCTTCTTAATTATTCACACGATGGCAGCCTTTCAATGATCATCTAATAAAGGTGAAAGCATCATTGACACTTGTGCTTCCTCGGCACAGTTTGTCTTTGCTATAATAATCGAAATCGGAATAACTTAAATTGCTATCCTCACCTAAGTTGTAATATTTTAGCCAATTATATTACGTCATCTAGTTTTTTAACTCAGTCTTACTTTAGTTGTTGTCTGATTAACTTTGTCTCTATACTACATCATTCTTGTATTAACTAATCAATTATCTAAACTTGACAAACCTCATGTACACACACACACAAATATTTATATATAAATGCGATTGTACAGCTATGTGAATGAATTCGCCGAAAAGAGTCTCTTCGCTGAATGTCTTCTCTTTTTCATACAACTTAAATTATTACTGCACTGCTATATTGCGTCAAGTACATTGATCATGATAAATCTTCGGTTCTTCAGTATGTATTCCCTGTATTGCATCTTATGTACTCAGAGCATAAATAAAATTAACCATCAGAGCTTTTCCACATTTACAGTTGAAATAGCGACAAACAGGCGCAAAGCGTAAAATGAGAATAATAACAGTAATAGTAACAGTAGGTTTGTTTCAAACAGTGTCGTTGATGCAGTACGGAAATCGTAGCATGTTTTAGAATAATGGATCTAATGTTCTCTTAACATAGCAAGCTGAGGGGAGAAACAAAAATTGACAAGTAATACACAGCATTGGTGGTGTTCAGTATTGTGAAAAGAAGACAGAAAAATGAGCAGGCTACAAGTATAACAGGAATAATAACTGTACATCTTGTTGTTATAAGGAAGGTTAACAATGCAATTATATTTGGAAAAATTCGGTTCAAATTGTTAGGTGTGTTCGAGTTTGTTTAGAACAGTTTTGTGTTATATCTGTTTGCTTGAAGACTGCAAGTATGTCTCATCAATGTATATTCGTTCGGCTTCTTCCGGAAGTTTATTATGCAGACGTTACCATAATTGTATTTTCGATTTCTGTTCGACAAAGCAGTGTCTAGACGAGATGCTAAACTGCTCAAATAATAAAAATGAAACCTTCCTCTTTCGAAATAGTATCGAGAATTATGGATGCCATTTGAGGGAACTTAAATTCCCTAGGCTTATAATCAAATCAACAAGTGGCGAGTGATATTAAACACTAGTCCCGTATGCAATAGTATTTGAATCGGTGGATTTTTGTTTATTGGTGGCACTTCAGCTTGAGAATACACTCCGTAGTTAAGTTGCTGAGTATGTAACTCACAGGTATCTTGTTCAAATGCACACAGCTCTGAGATATCTAGTTCGATCTCAGTTGTCACTTTCATTAATTCAAAAACGCTTGCACGGAAACGATTATCTCTGAAGATTTAGTTAGAAAACTTTTAACGATTCCATATTCAGTCAGCATAATTTCGAAGGGTGCTGAATTCCTTTCAACTCTGTCTATCTATACTTTCCAGTCAGCATAGAGAATGCTTACCTTCAAAATGTGACTCGGCCTGTTGAAAGTGGCTCAGAAACAACCAAGGGTAGTCTGTTGAAACTGACGGAGAAGTATTTCTTTATAAACCTAAAGACTACCATTATTCAACTATTCAAAGAAATAGTAAAACAACTTGCTTTAGTGAATTAAACGCACATCGTAAAATACTAGTGGTATTCTCACAAGATAATCAATTTTCCTTGGTTGTTCAACGGTGATGCTTTCTCACAATTGTCCCGATGTTCATATTCTAATCTCAATAACTATAACTAGAATACTGGCCAGCTGTCAATACTTAGGACTGAGCATGACATATGAACTGTCATCAGACATGCTGAAACATTTCAAACCAACTGTACGCTGAGTGGGAACTAGATGTACGAAGAAGTTGCGTGAAATGTGATCAAATTTGAGCACAGAGGTAATATTAGTCTACAAACAGTAAACAGTGTAAACAGACTTTAGTGATCATGTGAGACTAGAGTTCATGGCTATGGAAAACTGAATATGAAAATAAATATCTTTGTGGACATTTATAAAATCATATTTGTAAAATCTCAGAGAAATTGAAATGATTAATTCCAACGTTTCGTCCGGCAATCTGGTCCGAACTCCTTCAGGGATCAATTGGGGGGATTGTAACGCCGTATATGTAGGAGAAACTTCCAGACAGGTAAATATAAGAGTAAAAGAGCATAAACATTGTCTAAAGGTGGTTCCAAAGACCTCTGCAGACTTGAAGAAGCTAGAAAACAACTCAGCGATTGCACTGCATTCGATAGAAACGGGACACAAAATCGACTTTGATAAGACTAAGGTTTCACAGAAAGGCTTTGGTTCATATAAAGAAAGACTGACTGCAGAAGCCCTACATATATGGGTGAATCCCAACAGTTTGAACAGACATGAAGGTGTGATCTTAGCTGATGCATGGCAAATCCTGACTAATAAATAAATTGGATATGTTTTCAACAACTAGTCACACTTCATCAAATTCCCGATGGTCTACGTCTTCTTATGGAGAGAATATCAAATTTATCAAATTTTATTATATTTGTAAAAAATCTCAATTATTTTTAACTATCCGGTCAAATCTTGATCACAGCTCATATGAGAATAACAAATGTTTTATGACTGTTCACCCACACACACACCATTGTATACTGCATATACACATATATTTTAACAAAAGTAGACTAATTTTGAAAGTCTGAGGTCAAATTTTGATCACAGATCATATAATAAATTTTGTAAATTGAATATTCCCATAATTTATTCAGAACCAAATATTTAGAGCGAACAATTGTTTTCAATAAATTCTTCTTCAGGCTCTACAATTATAAATCCATTAATTTAAGCATACAATAGCCAATAAAGGCAAATTACATTTTCTGATATGATTCTAATTTGCCTTTACTGGCTCTTGTATGCCTAAATTAATGGATTTATAATTGGAGAGCCTGAAGAAGAATTTATTGAAAACAATTGTTCGCTCTAAATATTTTGCTCTGAAAAACGTTTTGTATTGTTTTGTTTATTATACCTATTGATAGCTGTTTCTTGATTCTTATGACAGGACAAACAATTTAAAACAAGAGATGTACTTTTATACATAAATCTCTGTTATGTTAATCTCCATTAATTTCCCTGAAGAAGTTCGGACCAGACTGCCGAACGAAACGTTGGAATTAATCATTTCAATTTCGCTGAGATTTTACAAATATAATTTTATAAATGTCTACTTCTCACTCAGCGCTCAATTATTTTGCAATTATCTGGTCAAATCTTGATCACAGTTCATATGAAATAGCTTTGTGTATTGAAAAAATTGTTCAGAAACTCCCTTCTGGACGACCGATTTATAATATTTACACTTATTCAGACGTTCCAGCGAAATTCGTAACTAGCAAGCGTTACACCTCCAGACCGTGTATCACTGATTTGACATTTGCATATCACATGTTGATTTAGACCTTGACTTTTCGCCATCGTTCTTGATCAATTTTTAATTTAAATACTTCTCCGTGTGGTTGCGTGTAAATTGATGATATGCATTTCAACGATATGAGTTTGTTTGAGTGAATGAAGATGATTCTATTTCAGGACTGTCTGCGTGAAGCGTTGGTGTGTGGACAGATCCATCCTGTTGGGAATATTCCTCTTGGTTCAAAGTTATCTTCTACAGCTCAACTTTGGTTAACTAGTCTCTTTTTACAGAACTTAATCGTATTTAAAAGTCTGAATTGCCTGTACAGATGTCTCACGACACTGTTGACGTGCATTCAAGTGTGATTTTATTATTGTTCAATAGAACCGCTAGAATAGCGAAGAATGATCATGTTTTCCTAGAGTGTGGAAAGTTTCGTGGAAGCGCGTTTCTCGATGAAGTCTTGTCAGCTATAGAGTAGAACGTAGAGATCGGGTTTCTTGCGTTCAGATCATAACTGAGTAATATGTACGCTATATATACAATAATATGTGCATGGGAGAACAATTGGATATCATTAGAAAATGTTTCTACAATACAGGAAAATATGTTGGGAATAAGAAAGTAGTGATACATGTGCATTTATTTATCAGTCATGTTTTGCCATGCATCATTTGATGTCACACCGGCATGTCTGTCGAAGCATTAGGACTCCTACTTATACGTGGAGCTTCTGCAGTCAGTCTTTCATTGTGTGAACCGAAAGCTTTATGTAGAAGCTTGATCCTATCAAAGTCGATCTCGTGTCCTGTTTCTATCAGCTTGTTTCCCAGTCTCTTGAAATCTACAGACGTCTACGGAACTACCTTTAGACGTTGTTTATTCTATTTTACTTTTAAATTTACCTGTCATGAAGATTCACCTACATAAACAGCATCAGAATCATCACAATTGGTCTGCCACACATGACACCTCTACATTGACTTATGTGCTTTGAAATGCACAGAGATTTCTGTCCTGTTACAAGCAGCTCTATAAAGATAATCGCCAATACGTCTTTGATCAGATGAAAGTTTGCAATTGTCTCTGTCTCAGTGAAACACTGAAATCTCCTTGCAGACATGATATTGAATCAAATGAAATGACGTTCATCTTTCCCCACTATCTATCCAGTAATAAAGATGTATGGTTCGCTCTATTTCTGACGAATGCATAGAATATCACGAACTGACACTAGTTAGCGAACAACGAAAATCAAGCAGCAATGAACAGTTCAGTGAACTATCAATTCGTGTTCACAAACTCACAAACGATCAGCTGATTCAACGACAAACTAATCGAGAGCATTCTACCATCACTAGTCAGTCTCTCTATCATCTGAAATGGTGTTATAGAGAGCAATTAACGAAATTCACCAGTCTTTAATATTATGGAGTATTTGTGCAGTAAATTATTATTAAGCCTCCACGATTCAACACAACGCATCAGAAAATATCCACAGGCAGAGTATATTGTACTGACAAAGTGAACCGGAGTACATCTCAGCAAACTGTTCTCATTTTGCAGAAGTGTTTGAGTGGATTATTATTGATTGTTCTTATGAAAGTGGCATAAAATGCGAACACATACACGAAACCAGATGGAAGAATGAATGGAGTGCATGTCCATGGTTTGTCTCCTCAACATTGTTACATGGGAGTGTGAACTTCGCACCGTGAAAGAACTAAATGAGGCATCAAAAGTATTGAATTGATTTGAAAGGATAATTTGGGACTACTGTGTATAGACAGTGTGATTCTCAATTATTTCAATGAATACGCTTGGCTATCATCAGCCAATGAGCTCCGATGTGTTACGTGTTTTGAAATCCAGTGTAAGTGAATGAGAACAGATGTGGTGGGAGAGAGGCTTAAACGCGTTCATTTGTTCGCAATACTGTCATTAACGGTAATGAACAATGGAAAGATGTGACAATAATAAGACGGTGTGGAATACAATCAGATGGTAGTGCCGACGTAGTTCGGAAAGCTCCTTCTATCCTTCTAAAGCACTTTCCTAACCGCAGCATAAGGTGACGTGCAGTAAAAAAAATTCTCGCATGAATATTAAAATAAGGTAACCTGAGAAATTGAGTAAAGCTTATTTACCGTTGCATAAAACTTTGTTCGTTGTGCTACGTCGTGTCTTTTCGAAGATGATGATGGATGATTCTACGAACAAAGTATTCCAATTATCGATATTTCCTGCATAGCATTGCAAAGGAACCTGAGGACACTATATCAGATAACCAAGTCTCTATCCGGGAAGAGATCAACACAAGTGAAACCTATGAAAGACAGCCAAGGGAACCCAATTACCAAAGAAGAAAGACAGATTAAACAATGGGTGAACCACTTCAAAGGACTCTTGAACCAACCACCACTTGCAACTTGTCCAGAAATACCAACAACAGCACGTACACAATTGCAAGTTGACGCCAATCCTACAACGAAAGCTGAAGTCTTGAATGCAATCAAGCTTCTGAAAGCTGGAAAAGCAGCTGGACCAGATGGAATACGCCCGGAAGCACTGAAAGCGGACCCAAAAACGACGGCAGATATGCTGAATCCATTATTGCAAAATATCTGGAAGGAGGGAAAGGTGCCTACTGACTGGAGGAAAGGTTACCTTGTGAAACTACCAAAGAAACTACTTAGGACTCTGCAAGAAACGGCGAGGAATCATGCTCCTGTCGACGCCAAATAAAATTCTGAGTCGCATCATTCTGGAGAGAATAAAGGACGCACTGGATACAGAACTCCGACCAGAACAAGCTGGATTCAGGAAAAGCAAATCATGTTCTGACCAAATTGCAACTCTACGCATCATCATCGAACAAAGCATGGAATGGCAATCAAACCTCTACCTCAACTTCATAGACTTTGAGAAGGCCTTCGACAGCGTTGACCGCGAAGTAATTTGGAAACTACTCAAGTAATACGGCGTACCCCAAATATTCATCAACCTTATTCAACAGCTGTACGACAACGGAACATGTCAAGTGATCCACAACGGAAAACTCAGCAAAGCTTTTGGAGTAAACACAGGAGTCAGACAAGTGTGCTTATTATCACCAATGATATTCCTAATTGTGGTGGACTGGACTATGCGTCAGACAGTGGGAAACGAGAAGACAGGGATATACTGGACCGACGTGAAGAACCTAGAAGACCTGGATTTCGCGCGTGGATGATTTATGTTTGATGTCACACAAAATCGAAGACTTACAAGCGAAAACCGACAAACTGGTCGAAGAAGCAGCAAAGACAGGACTCCAGGTGAACATAGACAGGACGGAGGTTATGAAAATAACCAACCAACCGACAACAACAACAGCATCAGCAACATCCAGTGCCAATCACCATCAACGGGAGGGATTTGAAAGAGGTTACTTCATTCACTTATCATCTAGGGAGCATTGTCTCAACTACAGGAGGAACGGACGAGGATGTCAAATCGAGAATCGGGAAGGCGAGAAACACATTCATCAACCTGAAACCAATCTGGAAATATTCGTCACTCATCATCAACAACAAAATTCGGATTTTCAATACAAACGTCAAGTCAGTCAGTTCTTCTATACGGATCAGAAACTTGGCCAGTGTGTCACAAAGAATATTTCCAACAGCCTGTTGCAGACCTTCATCAACAGCTGTCTTCGTTCTACACTGAAGATCAGATGGCCGGAAAGAATCACCAACAAGAAACTATGGGAACAAACAAAACAAGAACCAATCGCTCAACAAATATGCAGGAGAAAGTGGAGATGGATTGGACACTCGCTGAGGAGGCCGCTGGGTGACATCGCGCGTCAGGCCATAGCTCGAGTGGAACCCGAAAATGAAGGGGCGAGTGGGACGTCCAAGGGTGACATGGAGGAGATCGTGTGAAGAGGAGCTGAAACAGTATGGACTAACATGGGTTCAGGTGAAAAGTACAGCAGAAGACAGAAGCAAGTGAAGACGTGTAGTTGAAGCCCTATGTTCCACTAGGAACCCAAAGGAACAATAATAATAATAAATTGCTGTGCTCAAACTCATTTGAAACCATTTTCTTGATGCAACAACACAGGAACCGTTCTGTGGTGACTGACAATTCCTATGACTGTGTTGTTTAAATGCTTACTAGTATTTGTTAATATTTTTTATTTGAATTACAAATAATTCCCCCAAATACAAATTCCTAAATTCATCCCTCTCTGTGTTGTTGGTTGATTACCTGTAGTTCAGTCAGTGCGAAATACTACAATGACAAATAATTAAAACGCTCTCTTGCATCCTAAGTGACATGTTTAGGGGAAATTTCAACGCTTCTATTGACAAACTTCAATGTCTTTCTTGTGTTCGCTTGTGAATTTCGTCGTTCAGCAGGTAGTTACAAGGAGCACGATAATATCTTTCTGGCTTGTAGAAATATTTGTTAATCGCAGATGGATATCTGCTGTTCGGCATCAAAAGTGATCTGTCCAGTAGACAGTTCGCATCACAATCGCCAAGTCAACACAGAGAATCCCAATTAGAATGCACCCTGTATTGTCCATTAAAAGTGTTTGTCATATATAGTCGTATGACGGATTGACGACTGGTATCATGTGGACATTATTCAGTGTGAAAATCGATCTGATGAGGCTGAGTATAGTCAGATCTCGTTCAGTCGTAGAAGGACAAGTGCAGAAAGGTGAAATAAAAAGATGAATGGTGTAATAATGTTATTTATTAATAACCTTCGCACAAGTAAAATCAATTTGAGATCATTGAAAATAATGTTTGGTAATTAAAACGAAATTGCAAGTGTACATCATCAGTAAGTGTGTAGAGGAACAAAATAATATGTGCTCAAACGATATGAGACAAAAGACTGCTTCGAACAATTCTTGCTAACCGAAAATGCACAAAAGCGGTTTCTAAACGGGCACTGAAAAATAAAAACAATGATGTAAACAATGCAAGCAAAACATAGAAAATGATACATAAAAATAAGACAGCGCAAAAAGAAGTCAAAAGAAAAATAAAACAAAAAGAAAAATTAGAAAACAGAAGGAAAAAACAGTAAGCATAAAACAAAAAACATACGAGAGAAGAAAACACAAACAGACACACGAAATAAGGAAAATTTACAACAAAGAGAATAGAACAAATAAAATGAAACGAATTAAGTGGAACACACGAAACCGTCTATGTTTCCTACTCGTGCTTCTGCAATACACACGGACTGTCTTCCTTTCACATGTTCTGGATATTCACCTGAATCCACAAAATTCATATACTCACATTTTAAATTGCACGTGTTATCCATGAGGCTCACACACATTTCGATTCGCACTTCCCGCCTTACGTCACTAGCCTGCTCCACACACGAGCATCTGACACTCTCCTCACACATACTCTCTAACTCATTACCACAGGTCAGATTTCACGGAAAGCCCTCAGCATTTCCGCGCACTAATATCACTCATCTATCTTCAGGCTATAGACGGAGGTTAAAAGTGGACAAGATTTCGTCATTCCCGCCTTGAGTATAACCCCTGAAAATAAGAAAACCCAATCGTCGCCTATTAACGTAAGCTATCCAAAGTATTCTTTACAAAATGTTGACATGTAGAATCCATTCAACAGGACAAAAAAAGTGAGACGAAAATTAGAGAAATGTTAAACTTACTGAAATAATTCAAATCGTCATCAAAGAACACTAAAAGAAGCAAAAAATGAATTGAGAAAATGGTGATTTAAAATATGCAGGACGTGACGACCGAGAGGAGAAGCACACAACAATTAAGCAGTGATCACAACCATGCCTGACGGTATGCAGACTGAGCAATGCAACGCTGGTCTCTGCTCACACTGAGTGGTTGGTGCATTTGAATTCTGGTCCCCAACGTATTGACTTCCACAAATCGCCTGCATTCCAATCTAATGAGTGTTCAGGTGTTCCGTTATAGGCGTGGCGAGTATCCCTTCCGCGAAACAATTCAGACATGCACAATGTGAATGAGCTCAGAAACTGACGAAATATTTGTGGAATGGCTATGCACATTACGACATTTGTAGCTACACTTGATAAGGAGATTGACACAGTGGGATAGTCGCGAGGATATGAAGCCCATGAGAACTAGACAACAAGGACGCAGAGTGACTTTCAGATCAGAAGTGGCCGTGAATATGGAGAAGCTTCCCGTACCACTCACTCAATGAGCGGGTGACAAAATCAACAAATGTGGAATGATGAAGAGAGCGAATATCCGCCATCTGCGACAATGGTATTTCGATGAAAATGAGCACGTGGAAGGAGACGCGCTGACGTTGGTTTCGGGAATATGTGAAAATCAGTGACAGGCACTCAGTCTCCGTCTACACTTCCTCGGAGATGGTGACTGTCGGCTGTGCAAGAAGACAACTGAAACAGGTATCTCATGCTGTGCATTATTCCGACTGGCTCAAAACTCCTTTACACAAGCCATTCGTATAGCCACATCGAATTGAGCCAAACTGCACGAATCCGAACACACTTCGAATAGAGTATGAAATGTGACACGAAGTGGTTCTTCATAGCAGAAATGTAACTTAAGCAGGGTCAATCAGTATTCGAAAGTCTTACCCGTTGTCGTTTCTTCTTCAACTTGTTCTGTTGTTGTGGGTGTGGTGACTGGCGGCTCTGTCAGAAGAGAAGTAGAACAGACGTCTCACCAGTTGTCACACCACTGACGTGATAAACTTCAAAATTGCACTTCTCAGATCATCAAGATAATCTGACTGGACGTGAATTCGACAGACAAGAGTGTTGTCTCACGTCAAGTCGAATATATTCACGTGCTCACAAAACTCACCTTGTGTTGTTGCCTTTTCAGCAATATTTTTCTTCCCTAAAATGAAAGAGATTGAAAATACACAGCATCACAAATAGCACCTGAGTCGGAATATAACTTCCACAGTGACTGCCAGACTTGTCACAGTCTCTCACATCAATGTGGAACACACGAAACCGTCTATGTTTCCTACTCGTGCTTCTGCAATACACACGGACTGTCTTCCTTTCACATGTTCTGGATATTCACCTGAATCCACAAAATTCATATACTCACATTTTAAATTGCACGTGTTATCCATGAGGCTCACACACATTTCGATTCGCACTTCCCGCCTTACGTCACTAGCCTGCTCCACACACGAGCTCCACAAATCGCCTGCATTCCAATCTAATGAGTGTTCAGGTGTTCCGTTATAGGCGTGGCGAGTATCCCTTCCGCGAAACAATTCAGACATGCACAATGTGAATGAGCTCAGAAACTGACGAAATATTTGTGGAATGGCTATGCACAATACGACATTTGTAGCTACACTTGATAAGGAGATTGACACAGTGGGATAGTCGCGAGGATATGAAGCCCATGAGAACTAGACAACAAGGACGCAGAGTGACTTTCAGATCAGAAGTGGCCGTGAATATGGAGAAGCTTCCCGTACCACTCACTCAATGAGCGGGTGACAAAATCAACAAATGTGGAATGATGAAGAGAGCGAATATCCGCCATCTGCGACAATGGTATTTCGATGAAAATGAGCACGTGGAAGGAGACGCGCTGACGTTGGTTTCGGGAATATGTGAAAATCAGTGACAGGCACTCAGTCTCCGTCTACACTTCCTCGGAGATGGTGACTGTCGGCTGTGCAAGAAGACAACTGAAACAGGTATCTCATGCTGTGCATTATTCCGACTGGCTCAAAACTCCTTTACACAAGCCATTCGTATAGCCACATCGAATTGAGCCAAACTGCACGAATCCGAACACACTTCGAATAGAGTATGAAATGTGACACGAAGTGGTTCTTCATAGCAGAAATGTAACTTAAGCAGGGTCAATCAGTATTCGAAAGTCTTACCCGTTGTCGTTTCTTCTTCAACTTGTTCTGTTGTTGTGGGTGTGGTGACTGGCGGCTCTGTCAGAAGAGAAGTAGAACAGACGTCTCACCAGTTGTCACACCACTGACGTGATAAACTTCAAAATTGCACTTCTCAGATCATCAAGATAATCTGACTGGACGTGAATTCGACAGACAAGAGTGTTGTCTCACGTCAAGTCGAATATATTCACGTGCTCACAAAACTCACCTTGTGTTGTTGCCTTTTCAGCAATATTTTTCTTCCCTAAAATGAAAGAGATTGAAAATACACAGCATCACAAATAGCACCTGAGTCGGAATATAACTTCCACAGTGACTGCCAGACTTGTCACAGTCTCTCACATCAATGTGGAACACACGAAACCGTCTATGTTTCCTACTCGTGCTTCTGCAATACACACGGACTGTCTTCCTTTCACATGTTCTGGATATTCACCTGAATCCACAAAATTCATATACTCACATTTTAAATTGCACGTGTTATCCATGAGGCTCACACACATTTCGATTCGCACTTCCCGCCTTACGTCACTAGCCTGCTCCACACACGAGCTCCACAAATCGCCTGCATTCCAATCTAATGAGTGTTCAGGTGTTCCGTTATAGGCGTGGCGAGTATCCCTTCCGCGAAACAATTCAGACATGCACAATGTGAATGAGCTCAGAAACTGACGAAATATTTGTGGAATGGCTATGCACAATACGACATTTGTAGCTACACTTGATAAGGAGATTGACACAGTGGGATAGTCGCGAGGATATGAAGCCCATGAGAACTAGACAACAAGGACGCAGAGTGACTTTCAGATCAGAAGTGGCCGTGAATATGGAGAAGCTTCCCGTACCACTCACTCAATGAGCGGGTGACAAAATCAACAAATGTGGAATGATGAAGAGAGCGAATATCCGCCATCTGCGACAATGGTATTTCGATGAAAATGAGCACGTGGAAGGAGACGCGCTGACGTTGGTTTCGGGAATATGTGAAAATCAGTGACAGGCACTCAGTCTCCGTCTACACTTCCTCGGAGATGGTGACTGTCGGCTGTGCAAGAAGACAACTGAAACAGGTATCTCATGCTGTGCATTATTCCGACTGGCTCAAAACTCCTTTACACAAGCCATTCGTATAGCCACATCGAATTGAGCCAAACTGCACGAATCCGAACACACTTCGAATAGAGTATGAAATGTGACACGAAGTGGTTCTTCATAGCAGAAATGTAACTTAAGCAGGGTCAATCAGTATTCGAAAGTCTTACCCGTTGTCGTTTCTTCTTCAACTTGTTCTGTTGTTGTGGGTGTGGTGACTGGCGGCTCTGTCAGAAGAGAAGTAGAACAGACGTCTCACCAGTTGTCACACCACTGACGTGATAAACTTCAAAATTGCACTTCTCAGATCATCAAGATAATCTGACTGGACGTGAATTCGACAGACAAGAGTGTTGTCTCACGTCAAGTCGAATATATTCACGTGCTCACAAAACTCACCTTGTGTTGTTGCCTTTTCAGCAATATTTTTCTTCCCTAGAATGAAAGAGATTGAAAATACACAGCATCACAAATAGCACCTGAGTCGGAATATAACTTCCACAGTGACTGCCAGACTTGTCACAGTCTCTCACATCAATGTGGAACACACGAAACCGTCTATGTTTCCTACTCGTGCTTCTGCAATACACACGGACTGTCTTCCTTTCACATGTTCTGGATATTCACCTGAATCCACAAAATTCATATACTCACATTTTAAATTGCACGTGTTATCCATGAGGCTCACACACATTTCGATTCGCACTTCCCGCCTTACGTCACTAGCCTGCTCCACACGCGAGCTCCACAAATCGCCTGCATTCCAATCTAATGAGTGTTCAGGTGTTCCGTTATAGGCGTGGCGAGTATCCCTTCCGCGAAACAATTCAGACATGCACAATGTGAATGAGCTCAGAAACTGACGAAATATTTGTGGAATGGCTATGCACAATACGACATTTGTAGCTACACTTGATAAGGAGATTGACACAGTGGGATAGTCGCGAGGATATGAAGCCCATGAGAACTAGACAACAAGGACGCAGAGTGACTTTCAGATCAGAAGTGGCCGTGAATATGGAGAAGCTTCCCGTACCACTCACTCAATGAGCGGGTGACAAAATCAACAAATGTGGAATGATGAAGAGAGCGAATATCCGCCATCTGCGACAATGGTATTTCGATGAAAATGAGCACGTGGAAGGAGACGCGCTGACGTTGGTTTCGGGAATATGTGAAAATCAGTGACAGGCACTCAGTCTCCGTCTACACTTCCTCGGAGATGGTGACTGTCGGCTGTGCAAGAAGACAACTGAAACAGGTATCTCATGCTGTGCATTATTCCGACTGGCTCAAAACTCCTTTACACAAGCCATTCGTATAGCCACATCGAATTGAGCCAAACTGCACGAATCCGAACACACTTCGAATAGAGTATGAAATGTGACACGAAGTGGTTCTTCATAGCAGAAATGTAACTTAAGCAGGGTCAATCAGTATTCGAAAGTCTTACCCGTTGTCGTTTCTTCTTCAACTTGTTCTGTTGTTGTGGGTGTGGTGACTGGCGGCTCTGTCAGAAGAGAAGTAGAACAGACGTCTCACCAGTTGTCACACCACTGACGTGATAAACTTCAAAATTGCACTTCTCAGATCATCAAGATAATCTGACTGGACGTGAATTCGACAGACAAGAGTGTTGTCTCACGTCAAGTCGAATATATTCACGTGCTCACAAAACTCACCTTGTGTTGTTGCCTTTTCAGCAATATTTTTCTTCCCTAAAATGAAAGAGATTGAAAATACACAGCATCACAAATAGCACCTGAGTCGGAATATAACTTCCACAGTGACTGCCAGACTTGTCACAGTCTCTCACATCAATGTGGAACACACGAAACCGTCTATGTTTCCTACTCGTGCTTCTGCAATACACACGGACTGTCTTCCTTTCACATGTTCTGGATATTCACCTGAATCCACAAAATTCATATACTCACATTTTAAATTGCACGTGTTATCCATGAGGCTCACACACATTTCGATTCGCACTTCCCGCCTTACGTCACTAGCCTGCTCCACACGCGAGCTCCACAAATCGCCTGCATTCCAATCTAATGAGTGTTCAGGTGTTCCGTTATAGGCGTGGCGAGTATCCCTTCCGCGAAACAATTCAGACATGCACAATGTGAATGAGCTCAGAAACTGACGAAATATTTGTGGAATGGCTATGCACAATACGACATTTGTAGCTACACTTGATAAGGAGATTGACACAGTGGGATAGTCGCGAGGATATGAAGCCCATGAGAACTAGACAACAAGGACGCAGAGTGACTTTCAGATCAGAAGTGGCCGTGAATATGGAGAAGCTTCCCGTACCACTCACTCAATGAGCGGGTGACAAAATCAACAAATGTGGAATGATGAAGAGAGCGAATATCCGCCATCTGCGACAATGGTATTTCGATGAAAATGAGCACGTGGAAGGAGACGCGCTGACGTTGGTTTCGGGAATATGTGAAAATCAGTGACAGGCACTCAGTCTCCGTCTACACTTCCTCGGAGATGGTGACTGTCGGCTGTGCAAGAAGACAACTGAAACAGGTATCTCATGCTGTGCATTATTCCGACTGGCTCAAAACTCCTTTACACAAGCCATTCGTATAGCCACATCGAATTGAGCCAAACTGCACGAATCCGAACACACTTCGAATAGAGTATGAAATGTGACACGAAGTGGTTCTTCATAGCAGAAATGTAACTTAAGCAGGGTCAATCAGTATTCGAAAGTCTTACCCGTTGTCGTTTCTTCTTCAACTTGTTCTGTTGTTGTGGGTGTGGTGACTGGCGGCTCTGTCAGAAGAGAAGTAGAACAGACGTCTCACCAGTTGTCACACCACTGACGTGATAAACTTCAAAATTGCACTTCTCAGATCATCAAGATAATCTGACTGGACGTGAATTCGACAGACAAGAGTGTTGTCTCACGTCAAGTCGAATATATTCACGTGCTCACAAAACTCACCTTGTGTTGTTGCCTTTTCAGCAATATTTTTCTTCCCTAAAATGAAAGAGATTGAAAATACACAGCATCACAAATAGCACCTGAGTCGGAATATAACTTCCACAGTGACTGCCAGACTTGTCACAGTCTCTCACATCAATGTGGAACACACGAAACCGTCTATGTTTCCTACTCGTGCTTCTGCAATACACACGGACTGTCTTCCTTTCACATGTTCTGGATATTCACCTGAATCCACAAAATTCATATACTCACATTTTAAATTGCACGTGTTATCCATGAGGCTCACACACATTTCGATTCGCACTTCCCGCCTTACGTCACTAGCCTGCTCCACACACGAGCTCCACAAATCGCCTGCATTCCAATCTAATGAGTGTTCAGGTGTTCCGTTATAGGCGTGGCGAGTATCCCTTCCGCGAAACAATTCAGACATGCACAATGTGAATGAGCTCAGAAACTGACGAAATATTTGTGGAATGGCTATGCACAATACGACATTTGTAGCTACACTTGATAAGGAGATTGACACAGTGGGATAGTCGCGAGGATATGAAGCCCATGAGAACTAGACAACAAGGACGCAGAGTGACTTTCAGATCAGAAGTGGCCGTGAATATGGAGAAGCTTCCCGTACCACTCACTCAATGAGCGGGTGACAAAATCAACAAATGTGGAATGATGAAGAGAGCGAATATCCGCCATCTGCGACAATGGTATTTCGATGAAAATGAGCACGTGGAAGGAGACGCGCTGACGTTGGTTTCGGGAATATGTGAAAATCAGTGACAGGCACTCAGTCTCCGTCTACACTTCCTCGGAGATGGTGACTGTCGGCTGTGCAAGAAGACAACTGAAACAGGTATCTCATGCTGTGCATTATTCCGACTGGCTCAAAACTCCTTTACACAAGCCATTCGTATAGCCACATCGAATTGAGCCAAACTGCACGAATCCGAACACACTTCGAATAGAGTATGAAATGTGACACGAAGTGGTTCTTCATAGCAGAAATGTAACTTAAGCAGGGTCAATCAGTATTCGAAAGTCTTACCCGTTGTCGTTTCTTCTTCAACTTGTTCTGTTGTTGTGGGTGTGGTGACTGGCGGCTCTGTCAGAAGAGAAGTAGAACAGACGTCTCACCAGTTGTCACACCACTGACGTGATAAACTTCAAAATTGCACTTCTCAGATCATCAAGATAATCTGACTGGACGTGAATTCGACAGACAAGAGTGTTGTCTCACGTCAAGTCGAATATATTCACGTGCTCACAAAACTCACCTTGTGTTGTTGCCTTTTCAGCAATATTTTTCTTCCCTAAAATGAAAGAGATTGAAAATACACAGCATCACAAATAGCACCTGAGTCGGAATATAACTTCCACAGTGACTGCCAGACTTGTCACAGTCTCTCACATCAATGTGGAACACACGAAACCGTCTATGTTTCCTACTCGTGCTTCTGCAATACACACGGACTGTCTTCCTTTCACATGTTCTGGATATTCACCTGAATCCACAAAATTCATATACTCACATTTTAAATTGCACGTGTTATCCATGAGGCTCACACACATTTCGATTCGCACTTCCCGCCTTACGTCACTAGCCTGCTCCACACACGAGCTCCACAAATCGCCTGCATTCCAATCTAATGAGTGTTCAGGTGTTCCGTTATAGGCGTGGCGAGTATCCCTTCCGCGAAACAATTCAGACATGCACAATGTGAATGAGCTCAGAAACTGACGAAATATTTGTGGAATGGCTATGCACAATACGACATTTGTAGCTACACTTGATAAGGAGATTGACACAGTGGGATAGTCGCGAGGATATGAAGCCCATGAGAACTAGACAACAAGGACGCAGAGTGACTTTCAGATCAGAAGTGGCCGTGAATATGGAGAAGCTTCCCGTACCACTCACTCAATGAGCGGGTGACAAAATCAACAAATGTGGAATGATGAAGAGAGCGAATATCCGCCATCTGCGACAATGGTATTTCGATGAAAATGAGCACGTGGAAGGAGACGCGCTGACGTTGGTTTCGGGAATATGTGAAAATCAGTGACAGGCACTCAGTCTCCGTCTACACTTCCTCGGAGATGGTGACTGTCGGCTGTGCAAGAAGACAACTGAAACAGGTATCTCATGCTGTGCATTATTCCGACTGGCTCAAAACTCCTTTACACAAGCCATTCGTATAGCCACATCGAATTGAGCCAAACTGCACGAATCCGAACACACTTCGAATAGAGTATGAAATGTGACACGAAGTGGTTCTTCATAGCAGAAATGTAACTTAAGCAGGGTCAATCAGTATTCGAAAGTCTTACCCGTTGTCGTTTCTTCTTCAACTTGTTCTGTTGTTGTGGGTGTGGTGACTGGCGGCTCTGTCAGAAGAGAAGTAGAACAGACGTCTCACCAGTTGTCACACCACTGACGTGATAAACTTCAAAATTGCACTTCTCAGATCATCAAGATAATCTGACTGGACGTGAATTCGACAGACAAGAGTGTTGTCTCACGTCAAGTCGAATATATTCACGTGCTCACAAAACTCACCTTGTGTTGTTGCCTTTTCAGCAATATTTTTCTTCCCTAAAATGAAAGAGATTGAAAATACACAGCATCACAAATAGCACCTGAGTCGGAATATAACTTCCACAGTGACTGCCAGACTTGTCACAGTCTCTCACATCAATGTGGAACACACGAAACCGTCTATGTTTCCTACTCGTGCTTCTGCAATACACACGGACTGTCTTCCTTTCACATGTTCTGGATATTCACCTGAATCCACAAAATTCATATACTCACATTTTAAATTGCACGTGTTATCCATGAGGCTCACACACATTTCGATTCGCACTTCCCGCCTTACGTCACTAGCCTGCTCCACACACGAGCTCCACAAATCGCCTGCATTCCAATCTAATGAGTGTTCAGGTGTTCCGTTATAGGCGTGGCGAGTATCCCTTCCGCGAAACAATTCAGACATGCACAATGTGAATGAGCTCAGAAACTGACGAAATATTTGTGGAATGGCTATGCACAATACGACATTTGTAGCTACACTTGATAAGGAGATTGACACAGTGGGATAGTCGCGAGGATATGAAGCCCATGAGAACTAGACAACAAGGACGCAGAGTGACTTTCAGATCAGAAGTGGCCGTGAATATGGAGAAGCTTCCCGTACCACTCACTCAATGAGCGGGTGACAAAATCAACAAATGTGGAATGATGAAGAGAGCGAATATCCGCCATCTGCGACAATGGTATTTCGATGAAAATGAGCACGTGGAAGGAGACGCGCTGACGTTGGTTTCGGGAATATGTGAAAATCAGTGACAGGCACTCAGTCTCCGTCTACACTTCCTCGGAGATGGTGACTGTCGGCTGTGCAAGAAGACAACTGAAACAGGTATCTCATGCTGTGCATTATTCCGACTGGCTCAAAACTCCTTTACACAAGCCATTCGTATAGCCACATCGAATTGAGCCAAACTGCACGAATCCGAACACACTTCGAATAGAGTATGAAATGTGACACGAAGTGGTTCTTCATAGCAGAAATGTAACTTAAGCAGGGTCAATCAGTATTCGAAAGTCTTACCCGTTGTCGTTTCTTCTTCAACTTGTTCTGTTGTTGTGGGTGTGGTGACTGGCGGCTCTGTCAGAAGAGAAGTAGAACAGACGTCTCACCAGTTGTCACACCACTGACGTGATAAACTTCAAAATTGCACTTCTCAGATCATCAAGATAATCTGACTGGACGTGAATTCGACAGACAAGAGTGTTGTCTCACGTCAAGTCGAATATATTCACGTGCTCACAAAACTCACCTTGTGTTGTTGCCTTTTCAGCAATATTTTTCTTCCCTAAAATGAAAGAGATTGAAAATACACAGCATCACAAATAGCACCTGAGTCGGAATATAACTTCCACAGTGACTGCCAGACTTGTCACAGTCTCTCACATCAATGTGGAACACACGAAACCGTCTATGTTTCCTACTCGTGCTTCTGCAATACACACGGACTGTCTTCCTTTCACATGTTCTG
This sequence comes from Trichobilharzia szidati, assembly GCA_944472155.2. NCBI lineage: Eukaryota > Metazoa > Platyhelminthes > Trematoda > Strigeidida > Schistosomatidae > Trichobilharzia > Trichobilharzia szidati. The sequence goes on from OX235271.1 coordinate 40,458,140, forward strand.
GATATTCACCTGAATCCACAAAATTCATATACTCACATTTTAAATTGCACGTGTTATCCATGAGGCTCACACACATTTCGATTCGCACTTCCCGCCTTACGTCACTAGCCTGCTCCACACGCGAGCTCCACAAATCGCCTGCATTCCAATCTAATGAGTGTTCAGGTGTTCCGTTATAGGCGTGGCGAGTATCCCTTCCGCGAAACAATTCAGACATGCACAATGTGAATGAGCTCAGAAACTGACGAAATATTTGTGGAATGGCTATGCACAATACGACATTTGTAGCTACACTTGATAAGGAGATTGACACAGTGGGATAGTCGCGAGGATATGAAGCCCATGAGAACTAGACAACAAGGACGCAGAGTGACTTTCAGATCAGAAGTGGCCGTGAATATGGAGAAGCTTCCCGTACCACTCACTCAATGAGCGGGTGACAAAATCAACAAATGTGGAATGATGAAGAGAGCGAATATCCGCCATCTGCGACAATGGTATTTCGATGAAAATGAGCACGTGGAAGGAGACGCGCTGACGTTGGTTTCGGGAATATGTGAAAATCAGTGACAGGCACTCAGTCTCCGTCTACACTTCCTCGGAGATGGTGACTGTCGGCTGTGCAAGAAGACAACTGAAACAGGTATCTCATGCTGTGCATTATTCCGACTGGCTCAAAACTCCTGTACACAAGCCATTCGTATAGCCACATCGAATTGAGCCAAACTGCACG